>CAWVQM010000327.1:0-17429 GCA_963932345.1 Ophion ventricosus | reverse complement strand
TCTGTAGAAAAAAAAATCGTACGAAGCTTTAAAAAAAAAAGAAATTGAAGCTTGAGCTTCCCCCTTTATGATTCCGGTCAAAGAAATGCATAAAGATAATTTTGTCTGTAAACGGGGTCAACCAGAAAAGGAAAAAAAAACGAAAAATGGTCATTTTCGAAAAAGGGTACTCGTAAAAAAAATAGTCAAAAATAGAAAATAAAACGAAATGAAGGTAAATTCCTCTCCTTCAAAATGGCGTTTATTAAATTCATTTGTGTCGACAATCGACGAAATGGCATAAAAAATCGTTCCAGAAATAAAGGCGTCATCGGAAAAATGCTTCACCGTCGTCATTTTGACATGTATCGCTGTGGAAAAAAATAATTTTCTATTGTCAATTACGTGTACAATAAAGCCCCTATTATGTAATACCGATTGATTTGATGGTTTCGCTGAAAAAAAAAATCACAAAATATGCCCTTTTTTGTTTTTATCGATCTAAAATTATTTTAGATCGATTTTTTTTCTGGGGCTGGGGTTGGATCCAGCCCCCCTGGCTACGCCAATGATCGTAACTCATCGGAGCGAGGGAAAGAGGTCTTTTAGATTGCACGTTCGCGTGACCATACTCGCGTCAAAATAGCTCGCGGTCGTAATGAAAGTACATAGAAAATTACCATACATCCATAGCCACCGCGTATCTCACGAGAGAACCATTCAACTCAACGTTGAACGCTGTCATAATGTTCTTCACCTCTGAACTCGCACGTTAAAAACGTTATCGCGTATATCGAAAGAGTCTTCAAGTCCACCTGAAGTACGTATTGTCCATCAGCTTTCTCTCTCTCTCTCTCTCTCTCTCTCTCTCTCTCTCTCTCTCTCTCTCTTTCTCTCAAAAAAAAGCTAAGCCAATAAATTGTCCCACTTGCAGCCAATAAGTTTCGAAACCACTGCAATGCGCGAACAAGAGTGCCAATAATATCGAGGATCTTTCGGAATCGTGAAATTTCCGAATGAGCCTCTAAACTTTCACATCGCGATTTAATAGCTCAAAAAAAAAAAAATGTTCGTTTCTTTTTTGTTATCGCAATCTTGGCGTCCGTGGACTAATCCAAGGCCACGTTAAAGCGGGACGACAGAAATCATGGAACGGGTCAAGTCACGCGACAAACGGGATCGGTGCCACCGTTCAAGCCTCTGCCACCTGGTGGTCCACGGCCGATGGGACAACAGCCGGAACGTCAGAGGCTCATGGTCGTACAGCAGAACTCGACGGCCCTGAGGACCGTTCCAGCACCGTCCTTCGAATCATTGCAGCAACAGGAGGCTTCGATGCGCAAACAACAACAACAACAACAGCAACAACAACAACAACAACAGCAACAACAACAACAACAACAGCAACAACAACAACAACAGCAGCAACAACAGCAACAAGCTCACTCCCAATCGCAGAAGCTCCGGCTACAGGGTCAACAGCAGCAGAGCCAATCCCAAGTTCAGATTATAAAGGTGCAGGGACAAAAGAGCCCGAACGTGGCACAACACACGAGAGAGCAGCAGGAAGCTCGAACGAGGCAGATACAGAGAATGCAACAGGAGGCTTTTGCCCTTCAAGTGATGAAGGAACAACGTCTTCAGCAGCAAGAGGCAACGAGGCAACAGCAGATAAAGAAGTTGGTCCAGCCACAAAATTCACAGCAGCAGATCATTGCTCTCCAAACGAAGAGGATTCAGGTTGGTCACGTTTGTCTTTCGTTTTTACTTTTGAAATTTTAGGATATTCGGGCTCGAAGTTTCGATATGAGAAAACAAGAATGATAGCACGACAGGGCTGACTTAGGCAAGCTGGATCGAGCCGTTACACTGAGAAAAAAAAAAAATATGCAGACATCTTATAACTATAGTCAATGCCAAAAAAGTATAGTATTGCTTATTGATGGTGAAGTAAAAAGTTCTGTGCGTTTTCCGCTAGATGTCTTTAGTGAGCCATATCTCACGACGTATACATCGCATCGTGTCATACTATACGGCGATTTGAAGGTGACATTACGCTTCAAAAAAAGTTCTTTGACAGTTTTGTGTTTGGTGAAGCCAGTTGTGTGTTACAGCGTTCCAAAATGGAGGTAAAAAAAAGAGAAAATTCGATACATTCTTCAGTAGCACTACGACCAAGGTGAAAAGGCGGAGCAGGCGAGCAAAAAAAATTTGTGCTGTTTATGGAGCCAATACAGTATCGAATGCAACAGCAAAGCGGTGGTTCCAATGATTCCGTTCTGGTAATATGGACGTCGAAGATGAGGCGCGCTCTGGTAGGCCGATCGTCGAAACGGTCGATAAAATCATGGAAATCGTCGAGTCGGACCGGCATGTGAGCACTTATTCCATTGCCCAGGAACTGAAGATTAGCCAGAAAACCGTTTGGAAGCATTTGCATAAGGCTGGTCTCAAGAAGAAGCTCGATGTATGGGTGCCACGCGAATTGACGCAAAAGAACCTTTTGGACCGAATTGATGCCTGCGATTATTTGCTGAAACGTAACGAAATCGAGCCATTTTTGAAGCGGATGGTGACTGGCGATGAAAAATGGATCACATACGAGAACAACAGCCGAAAAAGATCGTGGTCCAATCGCGGTGAGCCGGCCCAAACGATCGTCAAGCCCGGTTTAACGGCCAAGAAGGTTTTGCCGTGTGTTTGGTGGGATTGGAAGGGAATCATCCACTATGAGCTGCTCCCATCGGGCCAAACACTCAATTCGGACCTCTACTGTCAACAACTGACCAGATTGAAGCAGGCGATCGACCAGAAGCGGCCAGAATTGGCCAATAGGATGGGCGTTGTGTTCCATCAAGACAACGCCAGGCCGCACACATCTTTAACGACGCGCCAGAAGCTCCGAGAGCTTGGATGGGAGGTTCTATCGCACCCGCCGTATGGTCCAGACCTGGCACCAAGCTATTATCACCTTTTCAAGCATTTGCAAAATTTTCTTGATGGTACAAAACTGGCCTCAAGAGAGGCTTGGTCCTGAGCTGGTCAAGTTTTTTTTACCAATAGGGACGAGGACTTCTTCAATCGCGGAATTATGAAATTGCCTTCAAAATGGACAAAAGTTATCCAACAAAACGGCGCATATTTGATCCAAATCGGATAATCCTATGTTAATTTCATCGTCAAAATAAAGTGAAAAAAGCCTCAGAACTTTTTACTTCATCTAATATTTAAATATACTCTTTATGAATAATAATAATCTTTATGAAACCGCGGTAAGAAATTTATGAGGAAGCAATACTCTTGTGCGTTTCAAATTGTGGCGTCTATTCAATATGGCCGATTTGACAATTGAAATTGGCAATTCAAGAATTTTTGCGATTTTTTAAAAGATCCATCCAGTAATACCTCAGCTTTCACTTGATAAACCTGCGACAATTCGTATGGTTGAAGGATGTGCGAGCGTAGCAGCAGCAAACGCGATCTGTCGGAATTTCGCTATGAAATTACGCATAGATCCAATACCATAGACATTTGTTGTAAATACCATGAACTTTGCTCTCTGTGCACAAGTCATCGTGTAGAGAGAATGCTCACTGCCGTGGCTGATGCTCGCAGTCGTGCGATAAAACACGATTTTGAGCAGTATCCAATTCACTGTCTTCTCGTCACAGGTTCCCCAACCCACGAGTTCGATCGCGGAATCGCCGGTTTATTCGCACGCAATGCCAAACGCGATTTCGTCCAATCTCGATTTGATTGCTCAACGTAAACCAGTAGCAGTTTCGAACAGTGGTTTACCGGAGTTTGTCACGATGCCACCATCCTTGGCCCAACTTACCGACAGAATAAGCAACAATCATCCAACCTTAATGGAGGATTCGCTCAACGAAGTTTCCAAGGACGACGCGCCTGTAAGAGTCTTTTTTTTTGACATTCTTATCTTCTGACAGTTGTTACCGCAAATAATTGACCCAATCGTCAACCACATCGCGATAAACTACCACCCGAGCAGAAATCTAATCAGGCTGCCTGAGGATCCATCAGGGCCGGATCAGGGATCAATAAGGCGCCCTGATCAGGTACGCCTGATTTGAGCCAGACAGGGGCCTGAGCAGGGATCAATAAGGCGCCCTGATCAGGCACGCCTGATTTGCGCCAGACAGGGGCCTGATCAGGGATCAACAAGGCGCCCTGATCAGGCACGCCTGATTTGCGCCGGATAGAAGCCTTATCAGGTATCAATAAGGCGCCCTGAT
The DNA here is from genome assembly GCA_963932345.1 of Ophion ventricosus. Classification (NCBI taxonomy): domain Eukaryota; kingdom Metazoa; phylum Arthropoda; class Insecta; order Hymenoptera; family Ichneumonidae; genus Ophion; species Ophion ventricosus. The sequence continues at coordinate 13,194 of CAWVQM010000327.1, read as the reverse complement.
CAGGTACGCCTGATTTGAGCCAGACAGGGGCCTGAGCAGGGATCAATAAGGCGCCCTGATCAGGCACGCCTGATTTGCGCCAGACAGGGGCCTGATCAGGGATCAACAAGGCGCCCTGATCAGGCACGCCTGATTTGCGCCGGATAGAAGCCTTATCAGGTATCAATAAGGCGCCCTGATCAGGTACGCCTGATTTGAGCCAGACAGGGGCCTGAGCAGGGATCAATAAGGCGCCCTGATCAGGCACGCCTGATTTGCGCCAGACAGGGGCCTGAGCAGGGATCAATAAGGCGCCCTGATCAGGCACGCCTGATTTGCCCCGGATAGAAGCCTTATCAGGTATCAATAAGGCGCCCTGATCAGGCACGCATGATTTGCGCCGGACAGATTGGGCCGGAAAGATTGGGACGGTCATCGCCAAAACCGGAACAAAAACTAAACGATCAAGTCAAGTAAAATAAAAACTTAAAGTTTAAAAAAATGTTTTCATATGTTTCATATTTTTAATAACATTAGTAAACTTGATAACGTGTAACTGCGATAATAATTTAATAAATGTTGATCTATTTTTAAACAAAAAATTAATCAAATGAATGAGCCAGATGACACGCATGTCTCAGGCTGGATGAGGCACCTGATCCGGGCCAGATAAGTTGCTTGATCCGAGCCAGATATAGTGCCTAATCCGAGCCTGGTAATAAGGTGCCTGATCCGGGCCTGATAAAGCGCCTGAACAGAGCCTGATAAGGTGCCTGATCCGGACCTGAATTTGCAAAAGCGTTACATCCCTGATCAGGGCCGGACCAAATTTGCCTGATCCGGCCCGGATTTGCTATTGTGGCAGCCTGATCCGGTCCGGATTTCACCCTGAACAAATTTCTGCTCGGGCAGGGACTCTTACTGTCAAAGCGATTTTTAGCGATTTAGTCTTTGATCGTAGGATTCAATAAAATAATGATTTTTGAAAAAAATGCTCGCCGATCGAAAGTGATCGTCGAAATTTCGTCGAAAAAAAAATCCTTCGATTAAGGACTGCCTTTTGATATACAAAGGCCCTACGTAAAAAAAAGGCCTTTTTTTACGGGCCTCTTGAACCAATAAGTCAATATCAATTTTTTGAAAATTCTACAGTCGTCTTACTCCTTAAGTAGAAGTGTGATTATGCCAAGTGGAATAAGCTTCGAACGTTTTGAAATATTTTTAGCTGGCGTTTCCGGGCGAGGAAGCTGCCGCTTCCGTTAATGAAATGACCCTGCAATCGTTTCATCCAGCTGCCTCGAGCGAACTTCACAATTCCGCGTCACAGCATAACGATAAACGGCCGTCCATGTCCAATTTGCCGTCATTGGCGCCCATTCATGGAATGGAAACCTCGCTCAAGGCACTCGCCGAAGCGAGCAACATAACTCTCGAGGCCCTCGAGGCTGCCATTTTGTTGCGGCAACAGCAATTGATGGAGAAACAGCAGGAAAGATCTACGACCACGTCTACGACTACGCAAACTCCTGTGAAGACGTAAATATACCTTTTTGATATTTTATGACCTATCGTCATCATCATCATCGTCGTCATCATCATCATCATCATCATCATCATTACCATTATTGTTAATTCTACTGTTATCTTTTCTATCATTAATGTTATAATCGTTCGAGTTATTAAAGTGTAACAAATTTGTCGTACCGTCCAAAATGGCAGTTTGATTTTCGTAAAGAGTACACTGACAGAAAAACTCTAGATGCGTTTATTTTAATGTTCTTTTATTTGAATTAACTAGATTTTTCGGGAAATCAAATTTTTCCTATTGCATTCCATTATAGAAATTATTTATTTCGGATATATTTATTTATTCAAATGACGATCTATTTAATAACGTTATTAACCAAATATTTTATTTATTCCTAATAAATCTGTGATCCGGTTTCATCTGTTCAAAAAATAAAACAATTTAGTTTAATCCACCAACCTTATCTATTTTTTTTTAATTTAAATAAAACGGAATTTTCGTAGATTCGAACATTTTTCTATTTGATTGAATTAATTATTTGATTCGAGCTATTGACGAACGTTTGGGTTTGTTTGGGTTAACAGAAATATATATATTTGGATCAAATAGACGTTTATTCACGCTAATAAAAATATTTTTGATACAAAAATATCTCTCATACGTTTCAACGCAAGAATGTCCTTGATTCTAATCTTCATTTATTTAATTTAAATATATTTAATATTTAACAAGAATAGCTGGAACACATAGTAGTACATTATGACACGAGGACGAAAAAACTTTTTCTAACGAGTGTGAGTTTGCAGCACGAGCCAAAGGCGAGTGTTGCAATCACACGAGGTTAGAAAACATTTTTTCGTTGAGTATTATACGAAATTTTATTGTACGCGGTACGATAATGGACGTTTTACGTACGCGAAGAGTACGCTTCGCGTACGTGAAACGTCCATTATCGTATCGAGTATGCGAAGCGTACGTAAAACGTCCACAATTGTACCGAGTACGCGAAGCGTACGTAAAACGTTCATTATCGTACCGAGTGGAATAAAAATATATATTTGTATATAACACGAGGTTAGAAAACGTTTTTTTCGTCGAGTATTATACGAAATTTTATTGTACGCGGTACGATAATTGACGTTTTACGTACGTTTCGCGTACGTAAAACGTCCATTATCGTACCGAGTGGAATAAAAATATATATTTGTATATAACACGAGGTTAGAAAACGTTTTTTCGTCGAGTATTATATGAAATTTTATTGTACGCGGTACGATAATTGACGTTTTACGTACGTTTCGCGTACGTAAAACGTCCATTATCGTACCGAGTACGCGAAGCGTACGTAAAACGTCCATTATCGTACCGAGTGGAATAAAAATATATATTTGTATATAACACGAGGTTAGAAAACGTTTTTTCGTCGAGTATTATACGAAATTTTATTGTACGCGGTACGATAATTGACGTTTTACGTACGTTTCGCGTACGTAAAACGTCCATTATCGTACCGAGTGGAATAAAAATATATATTTGTATATAACACGAGGTTAGAAAACGTTTTTTCGTCGAGTATTATACGAAATTTTATTGTACGCGGTACGATAATTGACGTTTTACGTACGTTTCGCGTACGTAAAACGTCCATTATCGTACCGAGTGGAATAAAAATATATATTTGTATATAACACGAGGTTAGAAAACGTTTTTTCGTCGAGTATTATACGAAATTTTATTGTACGCGGTACAATAATGGACGTTTTACGTACGTTTCGCGTACGTAAAACGTCCATTATCGTACCGAGTGGAATAAAAATATATATTTGTATATAACACGAGGTTAGAAAACGTTTTTTCGTCGAGTATTATACGAAATTTTATTGTACGCGGTACGGTAATTGACGTTTTACGTACGTTTCGCGTACGTAAAACGTCCATTATCGTACCGAGTGGAATAAAAATATATATTTGTATATAACACGAGGTTAGAAAACGTTTTTTCGTCGAGTATTATACGAAATTTTATTGTACGCGGTACGATAATTGACGTTTTACGTACGTTTCGCGTACGTAAAACGTCCATTATCGTACCGAGTACGCGAAGCGTACGTAAAACGTCCATTATCGTACCGAGTGGAATAAAAATATATATTTGTATATAACACGAGGTTAGAAAACGTTTTTTTCGTCGAGTATTATACGAAATTTTATTGTACGCGGTACGATAATGGACGTTTTACGTACGTTTCGCGTACGTAAAACGTCCATTATCGTACCGAGTACGCGAAGCGTACGTAAAACGTCCATTATCGTACCGAGTGGAATAAAAATATATATTTGTATATAACACGAGGTTAGAAAACGTTTTTTCGTCGAGTATTATACGAAATTTTATTGTACGCGGTACGATAATGGACGTTTTACGTACGTTTCGCGTACGTAAAACGTCCATTATTGTACCGAGTGGAATAAAAATATATATTTGTATATAACACGAGGTTAGAAAACGTTTTTTCGTCGAGTATTATACGAAATTTTATTGTACGCGGTACGATAATTGACGTTTTACGTACGTTTCGCGTACGTAAAACGTCCATTATCGTACCGAGTGGAATAAAAATATATATTTGTATATAACACGAGGTTAGAAAACGTTTTTTCGTCGAGTATTATACGAAATTTTATTGTACGCGGTACAATAATGGACGTTTTACGTACGTTTCGCGTACGTAAAACGTCCATTATCGTACCGAGTGGAATAAAAATATATATTTGTATATAACACGAGGTTAGAAAACGTTTTTTCGTCGAGTATTATACGAAATTTTATTGTACGCGGTACGGTAATTGACGTTTTACGTACGTTTCGCGTACGTAAAACGTCCATTATCGTACCGAGTGGAATAAAAATATATATTTGTATATAACACGAGGTTAGAAAACGTTTTTTCGTCGAGTATTATACGAAATTTTATTGTACGCGGTACGATAATTGACGTTTTACGTACGTTTCGCGTACGTAAAACGTCCATTATCGTACCGAGTACGCGAAGCGTACGTAAAACGTCCATTATCGTACCGAGTGGAATAAAAATATATATTTGTATATAGCACAAGGTTAGAAAACGTTTTTTTCGTCGAGTATTATACGAAATTTTATTGTACGCGGTACGATAATGGACGTTTTACGTACGTTTCGCGTACGTAAAACGTCCATTATCGTACCGAGTACGCGAAGCGTACGTAAAACGTCCATTATCGTACCGAGTGGAATAAAAATATATATTTGCACATAACACGAGGTTAGAAAACGTTTTTTCGTCGAGTATTATACGAAATTTTATTGTACGCGGTACGATAATGGTCGTTTTACGTACGCTTCGTGTAGATAAGATAAATTTCAGCAAAGTCTCATTATTACGCGATAGCTGAGCAACTTCCTTATAAATCCTTAAATTACATTTTTTTTTTTTGACAGTGTATATATAAATTTTGATAAATCGTTTAATCTTTCAGATATAACACCGCTGGAATAACAAAAGTTATGAACGCTCCTCGTGAATACTATCCCAACGGGTATGACAAGAACTTCGATGATAATTTTTCCAGTCGAGTCGATCTGCCGGACACAAGCTTTTATTGTGGCGATCAGAAGCATTTTCCTGGTCTCTACGCTGACGAGGATCTTGGTTGCATGGTGAACACATTTATACGTTACGGACTTTCAACGATAAATTAATCATAGATAAATCTTGGATTGTCAGTTAATGATTTTCTTTTAAACTATATTTGCTTCTTTCTTTTGTTTGTTTGTTGGGAATAGGTCTTTCACGTGTGCGCTCTAACGGACGAAGGTCTGATAATGAAGAGTTTTCTCTGTCCCGAATCAACTTTGTTCGATCAGACGATTTTAAAGTGCAACTGGTGGTTCTACGTGGATTGCAAATCGTCGAAGAATCTTTACGACAGCAACATACCGATAAGCAAGAGTTATCAGCTGATGAAAGCTCTCGCTTTCTTTTCGGCGTACAAAAATCACGATAGCGGCAACCACACGGACGTTAAGGAAACTTGAGACACTTTCTCTCTCTCTCTCTCTCTCTCTCTCTCTCTCTCTCTCTCTCTCTCTCTCTCTCTCTCTCTCTCTCTCTCTCTCTCTCTCTCCCTCTCTCTCTCTCTCTCTCTCTCTCTCTCTCTCTTATATTTTCTCGAGGTCGGAATAATTAATGTCGAGAAATATTGCAATCGAGCTCAGTGATAAGCTTATCGTTCTTTCTCAATTAATTGTCAGCGTGATATGCAAATAATTTTCATTTCTTACGTACTCAACGTGTAAAAATCAAACGCAACGCAACGGTGTAGTTTTTGAATGGTAATATAACGTTTCCTTTTTTTTCAAACTTTTCACAGGGATTGCACGATCGAGAAGAAAAAATTGCTGAAAGCTCAAACGAATATTTCAGAACTCTCCTAAACAAACCCAAACAAACCCAAAAAAAACCCAAACAAACTCTCGACTATCACTTTGTATGAAAAAAAAAAAAGACTTTTTATACTCCGTTGAATTTTTCAGATTCTAGCTATTATTATTTTTAAAGGACTCGAACGCATTTCTTTTTAGCTCTAGCGACAAGTCTGAAAGAAATCTTCTTTTCCTTTATAAATTCTCACCAAGCACAAGCTCAGGCCTCTTGCCTTTTTATTTTTTAAGATTGTACATAAAATTAACGATAATTTATTTTATTATTATTTTTTTTTTTTTTCAATCGTTAAGTGTAAATATAATTGTGTGGAGGATAATGCTATGGAAAAAATAAAATAAAGTGTATACAGCGAAACGTTTTTTTTTTCAGGATAGGGAAAAAAAAAAATTTCTTTCATGTCGACGCTACACCAAGAAGTATTAGATGAAGTAAAACGTTCTGAGCGTTTTTTTCGCTTTATTTCGACGATGAAATTAACATAGGATTATTCGATTTGGATAAAATATGCGCCATTTTGTTCGATAACTTTTGTCCAATTTTGACGGCAATTTCATAATTCCGCGATTGAAGAATTCCTCGTCCCTATTGGTAAACAACTTGACCGGTTTATTTTCACAAGCCTCTCTTGAGGCCAGTTTTGTACCATCAAGAAAATTTTGCAAATGCTTGAAAAGATGATAATCGCTTGGTGCCGGGTCTGGACTATACGGCGGGTGCGATAGAACCTTCCATCCAAGCTCTCGGAGCTTCTGGCGCGTCGTTAAGGGCGGGGTAAAGTATTAAAATTTTTTTTTTTTAATTTTTTTTAAATTTTTTAAATGAATGCATAATATCTCAAGAATATTGTGTTAAAATTTCAAGTCGATCGGAGTAAAATTGACGAAGTTATGAGTATTTGAGCGTCTATTGCTCCATGCCGGGTTTTATACCTGGGCGGCGCACGACAGTAAAGAAGAAAGAGTTTTGCGCAGACAAACGCAAAAAGATGCTCTCGATCATCTTGATGGAAGCCTTTTGCTCTACGGACCTGGCATCGACGACTTTGAGTGAGTATAAGAAAATTATCGAGTTTTATTTTGAATTTCTAAAAATTCAAAGATAATTGAAAAATCTGAAAAAATTCATACGTATTCAGAAAAATGAACGAATCACGAGAAAAAAATTGGGTTGCGGGGAAATTTGTTGACTAATTTTTTTTTTTTTCCATCATTTTGTTAATAACATTTTGGAATTATTATTATGCAAAATTAATCTTTTGAGTACCTTTAATATGCATGAATTTTCTCAGATTTTTATGCAATCGAGAAGTGTTCTCAAACTTATGTGCAATGAGCGCTAAGCGACCAAACTCTTCTGCGTTTTTCAAACCGTTTTTCTGAGACTTGTCATATTTGAAGTCCGTGTGCACGATAACTCAAAATCTACTGGACCAATAGCTTTGAAATTTTGCACAGTACTTCTTCACATAATTCACCTGGTATTGTCGAGAGCTTTTTTGTTTTTTTTAATAATTACTAATTTTTCAACAACAAATTAGCCGATTTTTTTTAGCGAAAATCGGGTTTTTGGCTCCCAAGTGCTACGAAAAATCGAAAAATCGAAGAAAAAAAAAATCCTCCCATCATTACCTCGAGAAACATCTCCTTTAACAAATGCATTTTGATTTTTTTGTTACAGATGATTCTGTGGCGATTTATGGTGCACACCGCAAACCAACTTTTTTTCGAGGCGCTTCCGGGGTTTAATTTTCACTCGCTCAATTTTGAATATTTTGCAATGCAAATTTAGGAGAATGTTGTTCAAATGTTACTTTATTATATGTAAATTTTTCAATAAACGAACACTATCCGTTACGCCAAAAAAAAATCTTAAAAACATGCCTTTTTTTCGCCGAATTAACTTTACCCCGCCCTTAAAGATGTGTGCGGCCTGGCGTTGTCTCGATGGAACACAACACCCTTCATATTGGCCAATTCTGGCCGCTTCTGGTCGATCGCCAGCTTCAATCTGGTCAGTTGTTGACAGTAGATGTCCGAATTGAGTGTTTGGCCCGATGGGAGCAGCTCATAGTGGATGTATCCCTTCCAATCCCACCAAACACACAGCAAAACCTTCTTGGCCGTTAATCCGGGCTTGGCGATCGTTTGGGCCGGCTCACCGCGATTGGACCACGATCTTTTTCGGCTGTTGTTCTCGTATGTGACCCATTTTTCATCGCCAATCACCATCCGCTTCAAAAATGGGTCGATTTCGTTACGTTTCAGCAAATAATCGCAGGCATCAATTCGCTCCAAAAGGTTCTTTTGCGTCAATTCGTGTGGCACCCCGTACATCGAGCTTCTTCTTGAGACCAGCCTTATGCAAATGCTTCCAAACGGTTTTCTGGCTAATCTTCAGTTCCTGGGCAATGGAATAAGTGCTCACACGCCGGTCCGACTCGACGATATCCATGATTTTATTGACATTTTCGACGATTGGCCTACCAGAGCGTGCCTCATCTTCGACGTCCATATTACCAGAACGTAATCGTTGGAACTATCGCTTTGCTGTTGCATTCGATACTGTATTGGCTCCATAAACAGCACAAATTTTTTTTCGCCGCCTGCTTCGCCTTTTCACCTTGGTCGTAGTGCTACTGAAGAGTGTATCGAATTTTCTTTTTTTTTTTTACCTCCATTTTGGAACACTGTAACACACAACTGGCTTCACCAAATACAAAACTGTCAAAGAACTTTTTTTGAAGGCTCACTAAAGACATATTGCTCACTAAAGACATCTAGCGGAAAACACTCAGAACTTTTTACTTCACCCAATGTTTGTGCAATATTTTTGTTAATGAGAAAACAATCGATAATCTTCGAATGAAATTTTGTCGAAAAATTCGGAGATGTTGAATACCTTGAGACGTTGGGCCTCCGAGGGGATTTGCACTTCAGCTGCAGATTTTTTCTTTTGTTTTAATAAAGTAATACAGTAAAATTCTCCGCGAATGCTCTTTTTTTTTTGGCACGAAATTTGACGTGTTTAACATTATGAAGAAAAAAAAAAAAAACGTTGTTTAGAAGTAGTTATGGTAATGCCATCTGTTGGAAAACAGCGAGAACTTTATTCAACGTCACAAGATTTTTCACGTCTGTGGGTTTGAAGTCACGAGGGTTGATTATTACCGTGGGACAATACAATTACGAATGAAAATTCCGATTACACATTCTATTCACAATTTTTATTGGTCTTCTGTCACCCAATACGAAGAAAAAATGAACATATGCTCTCGACATTAAAATTACACAGATTAATATTTGTAGATAACTTTTACTATACGTATGATATATATATATATATATATATATATATATATATATAAACGTGTATAATTTATAGGAATTAAATAAGCTTTGTTTTCTACATATTTACACACTCATCTACTTATCCTCTGTCGTCCAAAAATCGAAACATGAAAAATAGCAATAGCAAATTTCAATACAATTGACTGTTTGATAAAAGATAATAATTTCATTGTTAGGCAAAATGCCTAGTGACAGTGTTTTGCAGCTTTCCATCGTATTTGCGAAGAAGAAATCACGTACGGTAAAAAAAAAAAAAAAATTTCCACAACGAACGATTACAACGTTACCACTTGGGTCGCGTACTTTTTCGAGAATTCGTTTTGCCATTAGTTTGCTCTTTCATTCCGCCTCGTCACGTCTGGATTTCGAGCACGAGGAGCAACATATTTTTTCATAAAACGGATAAATGCAGAGTCGGGCTTGCGTTACGAGAACACAATTTGACATATTGTCGTTACAATCATCGTTCTCGGATATACCTGCGTACAAACAAAATCATCGATAGAAAACTTTCGAACGAATTAAACGTATTCACCGTTTAAGGCCTTATATACGCGAAAAATTTCACAATTTTTCATTTTTTTAAAATTTATTTTTGATTCCATTAGCCTGAACGGTGAGGAATATTTTAAGCTTTACTGAATTGAAAAATTCCAAAAATTGTATTAAATAAGGTAAGATTGCATTTATAACCCGAGCAGAAATTTGTTCAGGGTGAAATCCGGACCGGATCAGGCTGCCACAATAGCAAATCCGGGCCGGATCAGGCAAATTTAGTCCGGCCCTGATCAGGGATGTAACGCTTTTGCAAATTCAGGTCCGGATCAGGCACCTTATCAGGCTCTGATCAGGCGCTTTATCAGGCCCGGATCAGGCACCTTACCAGGCTCGGATTAGGCACTATATCTGGCTCGGATCAAGCAACTTATCTGGCCCGGATCAGGTGCCTCATCCTGCCTGAGACATGCGTGTCATCTGGCTCAATCATTTGATTAATTTTTTGTTTAAAAATAGATCAACATTTATTAAATTATTATCACAGTTACACGTTATCAAGTTTACTAACGTTATTAAAAATATGAAACATATGAAAACATTTTTTTTAAGTTTAAGTTTTTATTTTACTTGACTTGATCGTTTAGTTTTTGTTCCGGTTTTGGCGATTACCGTCCCAATCTTTCCGGCCCAATCTGTCCGGCGCAAATCATGCGTGCCTGATCAGGGCGCCTTATTGATACCTGATAAGGCTTCTATCCGGGGCAAATCAGGCGTGCCTGATCAGGGCGCCTTATTGATCCCTGCTCAGGCCCCTGTCTGGCGCAAATCAGGCGTGCCTGATCAGGGCGCCTTATTGATCCCTGCTCAGGCCCCTGTCCGGCGCAAGTCATGCGTGCCTGATCAGGGCGCCTTATTGATACCTGATAAGGCTTCTATCCGGCGCAAATCAGGCGTGCCTGATCAGGGCGCCTTATTGATCCCTGCTCAGGCCCCTGTCTGGCACAAATCAGACCTGCCTGATCAGGGCGCCTCATTGATCCCTGCTCAGGCCCCTGTCCGGCGCAAATCATGCGTGCCTGATCAGGGCGCCTTATTGATCCCTGATCCGGCCCTGATGGATCCTCAGGCAGCCTGATTAGATTTCTGCTCGGGAATATGATAACGCGCGGCGCGCCCGACCGCCAACTTCAAAGCCGTTTTTCCACGATTCACGTTTTTGTGAACCTTGTGAAAGTTCGAACTCTTGAACGAAGGTTCAGATCGTTTTGAAATTTTTACAACATATTCTTAGTATCATCACCTGTCGTGTGAACCACAGAAACAAAAATTTCGATGACACAAAAAAATCTAAAAAATAAAATACCGACAGAAAATTGAGTAAATAAATGTTAAGTTTCGAATTTTTATTATAATAATTTTTTTTAAATAATATTGTTGGTTCACACTGAAGATACATTCATTATGCAATTATAAATATGTTCATTTTTTTTTCAGACACTCACATCGATGCCGAGAACTTTCACCGTCAACGCGCGCGCAAAAAAAAATACATTGCTTTATTATGTTATATCTCCGCCAGTTAATATTTCTGATTTTTTTTTTACATATACTTAACCATGTGCATAAATGATCTGTAAAAAAATCTGTAGAAAATCGACGAAATCGCGTATATAAGGCCTTAAAACGGGATTTTCTCATTTTTTTTTTTTCGTTTTACAAATAGTACATTTTTTTTTCTTTACCATTCGTCACTTCCGGATCGTCTTGTATGTATCTCGACCTCGTCGGTATCTCATCGTCTCGTTGTTCCATAGTGCCTCGACACGGATAATTGTTGCATATCTTTCTCGACACGGGACGTTCGGTCTCGTTGCATTTTTCATGAAAATTATCGGCTTCGCGATTACTCGGATTTAGACATTTAACTTCACGGCTCTGCGCGCCAGTTCCACACGAATGCGTACACTTTGTAATTGGAGGAAAAAAAAATAGGTTTTAAAATAATCGCGTAATGTACACTGTTGGCCAAAAGTTTTGGTACGATGGTTGAAATTTCTTACCGCACTAAAAGTTAGATAGCTCACTCAAAAATAAAGATAATTAAATTTACCAAGTGTCGTTTTAAAGAGAATAAGTTTATCTTTATTTTGCTTTTTTAGAAATTTTTTTATAATTTTTTTTCGCTCCGGTACGCACTTTTGAACGTGGCCATTTTTCGGCGATTTTTTGGGCGTCGAAAATTAACTGTAAAGTTTGAGGAAAAAAATTTCCTTCGTTTTTTCCATGGTAAAGTTAAAAAGGATATCAGAATCTACATTGTTGTTTTTTAGAAAATCTCGTACGATTTTTTTTTCGACCCAGTATTCCATTTTTAGCTAAAAAAAGACATGTTTAGAAAAAAAGGCGTCATCGACGAACTATAGGGTTTCAGGGGAAATGTCAAGAGGGTAAAAAGTTGCATGGGTTCACACTGGAGTGGCTAGAATTTTTGCAGAATTTTTCTTCGACATTTTTTTTACCATTTTTGGTTGGAACTTTGATGAGTGGAGAGGCTCCACGTGGGAATTATGGGGTCTACGACGATATATTAAGAAAGGAAATTTGTTTACATTTTCATTTTTAATAAACTACAATTTTTCTAGATTTTTTTTTAATTTTTGAAAATAAAAATGAAAAAATTGTTTGAAAAATTCTAAAAAAATTGTAGTTAATTAAAAATAAAAATATAAACAAATTTCCTTTCTTAATATATGGTCCTAGACCCCATAATTCCCAAGTGGAGCCTCTCCACTCATCAAAGTTCCAACCAAAAATGGTAAAAAAAAAAAATCTCCGAAAAAAATTCTGAAAAAATTCTAGCCACTCCAGTGTCAACCTATGCAACTTTTTACCCTCTTGACATTTCCTCTGAAACCCTATAGTTCTTTAACTCTGCAGTTAATTTTCGACGACCAAAAAATAGCCAAAAAATGGCCACGTTCAAAAGTGCCTACAAGAGCGTAAAAAAAATCGTAGAAAATTTTCTAAAAAAGCAAAATAACGGTAAACTCGTCCTCTTCAAAACGCCACTTGGCAAATTCAATTATCTCCATTTTTGAGTGCGCTATCTATTTTTTAGTGCGGTAAGAAATTTCGACCAGTGTACCCAAACTTTTGGCCGTTTATGTTTTTTTTTTCACGTCACAATTTGAATGAAATGAATAATTTGATTATACTTCGGTCCAGTCGGACGTGAACCAAATAGCTTGGCAGGGTGGCCCTTTGCAGGATTTTCTTGTATCGGGTTTGGCCGGCGGGCAATTCATGTCCAGGACCATTCTCAACGAGCCTTGAAGTGTCGTAACGCATATCGCTTCCC
>CAWVQM010000325.1:0-30207 GCA_963932345.1 Ophion ventricosus | reverse complement strand
ATCACCTTAAAAAGGAAAAAAAGAAACGACCGTCGATGTATGAGAGGTCTAAACGAATGGAGAAACGACATAAAAAAGCTGACATTATTTATTTAATAAAACGTTGCTTTTTCAATAATAATGTTTGGGTTATTATTTATCTATTAGGACTATATATTTAATGAAAAGTTACTATTTAATATTATTACAATTATTCTCAACCGAGAACTTTTCCTTCAATTTGAATTTTATTTCATTGCAATTACCTTTAACTTTAATGTAAATTTAATTTCCCTTTTCCATAAATCTTTCCTTGAAATCTCCATCCACGTCTATATCTCCGTCCACGAAAAATAAATGACATACACTTGCCCACATAATGTGAATATAGTGTTTTTTGTATTTTCATTTAATCGACAGAGCAATAATTTTTTTCATTTCCTCATATTAACAATAATAGAAGTTAATAGAAACATTAAAAAAAGCGAGCAATAATTACAAACTGGATGAAGAATGTGAGAAAACAAAATTGGATGTACAACATTTTTGAAACGGTGATTACAATCACGCGGGCAAGAATTCTAAACGCAATATAAAAAAGTTGGATTTAAGGGATGAGACTACTCTAGAATTTTGAAAAAAAATCGTTTTTTCAAGTTTACTTTCAATCAAAAAACGTAGCCGTTTTTTGATTGAATGTAAACTTTTTTTTATTATAAACGAATTACTGCAAATTTTTTTGCCGAAAAAATGAACATTTTTTTAACTTGTGCCATTTTCGCAAAAATTCATTTAAAAAAAAAACCCTATGTACTTCTCTAGCCAATGACATATAGATTGAGAAAAAAATAATTTTTTTTGTTCTAGCTCTTATGCTCTCGGAGTTCCACGTCCGCCCGTGGAGGTATCGAAGAAAAAGGCGTTCTTGAAGATTGGCTTTGTCGCCGCCATTTTTTATCGAAAAAGCAATAAAAAATTTTTTTTACATACTTCAATATGTGTTTAATAAACCCTGAAAAAAGAAACCCGATCACTTTTTCAATATTCTAAAAAAAAATTGTCAAATTTAGGCCTTTTTTGCTGACTCTAGAGTGGTGTTACCCCTTAAATTAAAGTAAATAATAATAACGTTTACTAGCGTTTTGACTGGAAAAAAAAAAATAGCGGTAGCAGGACTCGAACCCAAAACCAGCAGAGCGTACTAGCCGAAAATCTTAAGGGGCCAGTCCACTTTGAAAATTTCAAAAAATCGATTTTTTTTATCACTGTTTTCGAAAGTACATACATTCAGAAATATTGTGTCAAAATTTTATGAAAATCCGAGCTCTCTAAGTATTTTTTTTTTTTTCTGAACGTCAGGACCTCATTTCGTCTACCTGAGCGTATAGCGCGCTCGGCCGACTGATCGGCGGAGCGCGATGGGTCGGCCGATCAGAAAAGAGACCAGAACCAAACGAAAGCATTAGCAAGACTTGAAGAAATCGACGATGATGAGCAATCAGAAGGGATTTTGTACGGTGCAGGAATTGCCGATTGAGTTTAGGTAAGACTTTTTCATAGTATAAACTTCAAACGCGTTTTTCTCGAAACAACGTTTTCAAAATCTAGCTCCATCGTATCTCCAAAACTAATAAACCGATTCTCTTGAAATTTCAACCACATATTGTAAACATGATTCGCAACAAGATGACCCTCGATGGTTTTAAAATTTTGATTTTTACTCTTTTTTTTTCTTGCGAAAAACTGCGAAAAAAGCGCGTTTTTTTTTTACTTTTTTCGTTTTTCATCTGCCATTTTTTTATTTTTTGATAAAACTTTATATCCGAGGGTCATTTTGTAGCTGGTGTCATACTGAATCTAATGGACTTTGATTTTTTTGTTTCAGACAAGCCGTTGCCGAGTTGTGATGGAGCTACCTGGCCCACCTATTTTTGAGGCGTTGCGTTAAACTATAGTTTTTGTACTTGAAAATGAATAAAAATCAATTAAACATTTTTTTTTAAATGTATTTCAAGACTTTATTTATCAAGCCCAACAACTTTTGTATTCATATCTTTTATAAAATCCTCAAAAAAAAAATCGCGAAAATGGCCTTTTTTTCGTGGGTCCGAAGTGGACTGGCCCCTCAACCGCTAGGCTATCGCGCCTCTTCGAAAAATCTTGTTATCTTCAAGGTTCAAAAATCGTCATACAAATGTTGTTTTGGTCGATCAGATGCACGCTTGCAAAATTTGCAGCGCTCCAAGTAGTCGCGAAGTGGGTGAAATATCGATTTTCAGTTTTTCATCTCACCGAAAGTCATTATTGCTATTTATTTATTTATTTTTTTATCAATTTTTTTTTAAGTTAAATCATGCATCGTCGCCCCTTAGATGCATGTTTGCAAAATTTCCGAGCTCTAAGTAGTCGTGAAGTCGGAAGTATCAATTTTCCGTTTTGCATCTCGCAACAAGTAGAGTTAAAAAACAAAAGCTCGTAAAAATAATGTTAATTAAACTAAACAACGCTCCCTTCGATGTAAATAATTTTTTATCAACGAAACGCAGGCTCCGTAATTAAAAATTCGAATCAATAAATCGAGTATAAATGGAAGGAAGCATTTCAATTCTGTTTTGATAAAAAAAAAAAAAAAAAATTATACAAATTCGACGAATACACGCGAAGGTAATAACTCGGCGAACGAATCGTTTTAATATGTTCGATAAATTCTGTCAGATTGAACGATAACGGCAATGCGGATGTGGAGCTCGATTACATTTTCACGATATGATGTTAATTATCGATGCGATTGACGTTGAATTGGTGGAGAAGGAATTTTATTTTATTTCACTTTACACGCGCTCTCGATTCGACCACACGATAAAATTCCTTCAGAAGTTCTCAACGATAATTTGTCGTAATGCTAAAAGGACATTTTTCATTTTTAGATGATTTTAGTTGACCTTAAGGCAGTAGTCTGGTCTAGAAATTTGACAAAATCGATTTTTTTTTCATTTTATTATTCCTTAGACTTTTCTCAATACGCTCGTGAAAACCGTTTATTGATATTTCAAAAATTAGCAGAGTAATGGAAATTATAAGCAAGCCGCGTGCTCAGGTAGCTCGGGAAGCAACTTTGAATGCGTTTATCTCAGAACTATGTTTTTCAAATCGGCGCCCACGATATCTCGATAACTAATTGACCGATCGAGCTCAAATTTTGCACATACCTTTGGTAGCCTCTTTCTGAGAACTGGTAGCAGAATTGAGTCGAACAATAATTTTGCCCACATTTTATAACTCGTCGAATAACCGAAAATGTATGAAATATCGTTAATCAAAGTTTAACAGGCCGTCATTTTGTAAGAAAATTTTTTTAAGCACTAATTCTGCTACCAGTGCTCAGAATACTCGTACAGATTGAGAATATATGGGGCATTCCATACCAATTCGACCTGGGTCTGACCCTCGACCCCTCAAATCTGGTTCCCGATTTTTCCTATCATTACTCTCACTCTATCAAGCAATTACAATTTTTTCCAGATTTTTCAAAATAAATTTGAGCGCGTCATGAATTTTTGAATTTTTTTTTTTAACACCTCGATGGCTGTAATCGAAAAATCTGAAAAAATTCCCAAAAATACAGTGTCAGATATAAAAAATGTTGGTATAAAATTCATAATGTCTGGGCTTTTGCTTCAACCCGTTTTTTAGCTTTTTGAGCAAAAAAAATGAAAAAAATAAGAAGCAGAGGTCAATTTACTGTAGACTATTGCTCGAAATTTTGTATGCATAGTACCAGATTTTTAAAAAAATTTCTCCGATTTTTCTAAAGTGTATTTTGTAATTTTCGAATTTTTTTTTCATCATGGTTGACAAAAACCCTAATTAGGGATTTGGGAATGATGCGAATTGCAGTAACAATAAGCGTTAGATGCCTGCTGAGGTTCGGTACACTCTAAACTACTATTGAACTACTACTGTTGACAGTAGCTTGAATATTTTTGATGACAGCGAACGGTTTTTGGAAATTTTTAAGGATTTTTTAAAGCATTTTTTTCTGTAATATCATCGTAAAATCATGATTAATTAAAAGCGGTCATGAACAGTGATCGCTCTTAATTGAATAATTAAGAGCGGAAATAATTTTTAATTTAACAATCAATATCAATTTTAATCATCAATTCGCATCGTTTTATCTACGCTTTATTCCAGAAACTACAATGAAATCATCGTAGAGAATAGTATTTCCATCACTGACAATCTGAGATGCGTCAACACATTTTTATATCACATGTGCCTTTAAAATGATTTTTGATATAATAAAAAGGTTCTGCAGACTTTTTTTTCTTTATAATGTTGTGGATTTAAAATTAATTAATTAATTATTTAATCAAGAGCGATCACTGTTCATGACCGCTTTTAATTAATCATGATTTTACGATGATATTACAGAAAAAAATGCTTTAAAAAATCCTTAAAAATGTCCAAAAACCGTTCGCTATCATCAAAAATATTCAAGCTACTTTCTGCAATAGTAGTCCAATAGTAGTTTAGAGTGTACCGAACCTCACCAGGCATCTTACGCTTATTGTTAGTGCAATTCGCATCATTTCCAAATCCCTAATTAGGGTTTTTGTCAACCATGATAAAAAAAAAAAAAATCGAAAATTACAAAATACACTTTAGAAAAATCGGAGAAATTTTTTTAAAAATCTGGTACTATGCATACAAAATTTCGAGCAACAGTCTACAGTAAATTGACCTCTGCGTCTTATTTTTTTCATTTTTTTTTGCTCAAAAAGCTAAAAAACGGGTTGAAGCAAAAGCCCAGACATTATGAATTTTACACCAACATTTTTTATATCTGATACTGTATTTTTGGGAATTTTTTCAGATTTTTCGATTACGGCCATCGAGGTGTTCAAAAAAAAAATTCAAAAATTCATGACGCGCTCAAATTTATTTTGAAAAATCTGAAAAAAAATTGTAATTGCTTGATAGAGTGAGAGTAATGATAGGAAAAATCGGGAACCAGATTTGAGGGGTCGAGGGTCAGACCCAGGTCGAATTGGTATGGAATGCCCCATATATACAGGGTGTATCTCAACAACTAGTTTTCCGTTCGTGGGCATACAGGGTGTCCCTTTCCGAGCAAAACCCTTTTTTTAAAAATGTCGTGCGACAAAAATTGGCCGAGATATTCACGAGTAAAACTCGACGCGAGTAAACAATGGCACAGTAGTTTCGGCGTCGGAGCTGTCGCCAGCGCGGGTTCGAAGCCACGTTCGGGCAGGTGAATTTTTTTTCAATTTTTTTTTTTTTCTTGTCGGATAATGACTACAGTTAATTAATATGCAAGTAAATTTATTGTTAAACCATTTTTGTTTATAACATTGAAAGATTCTTTTTTCAGGCTGCCAGGTGCTATGACGATAAGTAAAACATTTGGCATATCATTGCTGCGAAGAAAAGATAGTCGGGTTGGTAAATTCCTCGCTTCGGAATGAGAACGTTCGGGTTCGAGACTAACCTATGGTTAGTCCCGAACGTGGCTTCGAACCCGCGCTGGCGACAGCTCCGACGCCGAAACTACTGTGCCATTGTTTACTCGCGTCGAGTTTTACTCGTGAATATCTCGGCCAATTTTTGTCGCACGACATTTTTAAAAAAAGGGTTTTGCTCGGAAAGGGACACCCTGTATGCCCACGAACGGAAAACTAGTTGTTGAGATACACCCTGTATATATTTTTTTTTTTTCAGATGCATAGAACATCACCCAGAGTGGGCGCCGAATGAGGCGGTTTTCGACGGACCATGTTGTAAAAAAATAAACTACATGAAAATATTTAAAATAATTTTTTCTTTTAATGTAGATACATTCTCAAAGGAACAATAAATACATATGTAAAATTTCATCAAGACAACTTCAACGGTTTAAAAGTTATTCCAATCCAAAAGTGACGTAAAAAATCTCGCTCTAGACCAGACTACTGCCTTAATTGCGACAAGGTAAAATCCTGACCTGAAAAGAAAAAACAATATTGAAAATCGACCTATTTTTCGATTCAAAAGATTATCCGTTGAAATCCTTCAACGATCAATTACACGATTAAAGGCTAGAAACCGATATATTTATTGATAGCTCGCCACTACACCCACACACACACACACACACACACACACACAGAGAGAGAGATTGCGGTTGATCGAAGCTAAGGAATCTTCACAGAGTGCAAAAGGCGTCTCTATAAATCTTGTTATCCGGATCATTCTTCCCGGCTAATCTACCGATCGATCCGAAGGCTCCGCGATTCGTGCAGTTACGCAAAGTCCCACGGCACTATACACAGGGTGAACCATTTAACGTGACCACCCCAAATATCTCCGTTGACTTTGGAGCGACGAAAAATTTGCTTGGTAAATCTGTAAAAATCAAGTCATACACCTAATACACACGGAGAGAATTAAATGTTAAAAATTACCGTGCAGTAAACGCTAACCAGATGGCAACCCTGAAACTTCGCTTATTATTACTGAGTAAAACACAGATTTTCGCGAAAATAAAATAAAATTTCTTCTTCAGATAGAACATTTTACCAGATTTTCTAGTCAATTTTCATGTGTAACAAAATACGGAAAATTTAAATTTAAAAAAATATATAATATCAGCGAAATTTTACTGTGCATTTTATTATTTTATGCCTTTGAAAAATGTCTATAAAAAAGTATCGTCTTTATAACAGTTATTTTAAGATTTATTATAAAATTTAATGAGTGTTATAGGAAAAAATGTATTGTGCTCTCGGTCAAAAATTATCGTGCGCCCTACCCTTCTTGTAAAGTAAAATTTTACCTACGTATTTGAAATTTTCTGTAACGTGAGTTAAAAAAAAAACTTGTCGCATACGAATTATTATGCTTTTCTCACTTATCACCGCATTGAAATATATCACGGTAATTTTTACCGTGAAATTCACGACAAAAATTACTTTTTAATTCTCTCCGTGCATTTTTCGGATATTCTTATTGTCAATACCATCACGATTTTTCCGTTTTTACACGTGTATTTTGGTGAAAAATCATTTCAACCTCATGATATCGTCAGATCGTTGGATTCGTCTGAACATCAGCTGCAACGTCTTGATAAAAAAAAAAACATGTTCCCATTTGAAAAACCATTTATGACCTTGAGAATGCAAAAACTATGACCTTGAGAAAAATGAATTTTTCACTACTGTATCAGCCTTTCGAAATCAATCAAATTACCACCTGACATTTTTTTTTCGTCACTCTAAAGTCAACGGACATAACACATGGGTCATTATGTCATGGGACTAACCAGTAAAAACACTTTTTTTTTTTGTAAAATTCGACTTTATTCATCAACGTAGTCACCTTCCATAGCGATACGATCATTCCAACGTTTTTCTAAACTTTCGATGCCATTCTTACAGAACGATTTGTCTTTTGCCTCAAAATAGGCTTCAGTTGCGGCTATAACCTCATCATCGGAGCCAAATCTCTTTCCCTGGAGCATCTTTTTGAGATCTGCGAACAGGTATAGAAGTCAGATGGGGCCGGATCTGGTGAATATGGAGGATGGTGGAAGCAATTCGATTCGTAAATCGTTCAATATCACCATCGTTTTCATCGACCTGTGGATCGGTGCATTGGTCTTGATGAAACAGCGGTTTTTTTCTTTGCCATGTGAGGCCTTTTCTGCTTGATCGCGATCATCCAATCGATCCAATAATGCAATGTAGTAGTCGCTGTTGATCGTCTGGCCCTTCGGAAGAAAGTCGACGAGCAAAATTCCGTGCGTGTCCCAAAATACAGAGGCCCATGACCTTGCCTGCTGACTGTTGTGTCTTCGGACGCTTTGGTCGGCTTTCGCCCTCTCCTCTCCACTCGGCTGACGCTCTTTTCGACTCCGGCGTATAGTGATGTATCCATGCTTCATCCATTGTTACGTATCGACGCAAAAAATCCTTTTTATCACGCGTAAACAGCTTCGAACAGCGCTCCGAATCATCAATTCGTTGTTGTTTTTGTTCCACCGTGAGCAAACGCGGCACCCACTTGGACAAAAGTTTTTTCATACCCAAATTGTTCATGCACAATTTTGAACACGGTGTGCCTTTTGATATCTTTAGGATGTCAGCTATCTCTTGCAACTTCACTTTACGATCGGACATAACAATTTTCCGAATTTTTTCGATGTTTTCGGGCGTAGCCAACTCAATTGGACGACCTGAGCGCTCCGCGTCTTCGGTGGTTGGCTCGACCGCGTTTAAAATCCGCATACCATCGGCAAATGGTTGTTTTCGATGGGCACTTTTGCCGGGTAACACATTTCAAGCCATTGCTGAGCTTGAACGGTATTTTTTTCCCATTAAAAAAACAGTGTTTGATTAACACACGAAACTCGTTTTCATCCATCCGTTTAAGCAAAAGTAAATGTAGCGTCACTTAAGGGGCTAGTCCACTTTGAAAATTTCAAAAAATCGATTTTTTTAATACTGTTTTCGAAAGTACATACATTCAGAAATATTGTGTCAAAATTTTATGAAAATCCGAGCTCTCTAAGTATTTTTTTTTTTTTTACCTGAACGTCAGGACCTCATTTCGTCTACCTGATAGAATGGTGCAAGTACCTCAAAGCTAAGGCACTTCAGCAACATTACAAACATCCTCCTGCTCTTTCTGAGGAAGTACAGGAAGTTTTAAAACCTATTTGCGAGGATCTCACCAAAATAGAACTGCTCGAAAGGTGTTTAGGTGGCCATACGCAAAACAATAATGAAAGTTTTAACAACTGCGTATGGAATATGCCACCTAAACACATGTTCAACGGCAAAAAAATCGTAGACATTGCCTGCAAAGTTTCCGCGTGTGTCTTTGATGAAGGATTTCGTCCAGTGCTTAAAATAATGGAAATAATGGGCGTCAAACTCGGCCCGATCGCCATCGGATTCGCCGACAATCGCGATGACGAGCGTGTTCGCTCTGCAAACCGCCGCAGTTCTGAGTGCTCGAAACGAGACCAGAACCAAACGAAAGCAAGCAGGACTCGAAGAAATCGACGATGATGAGCAATCAGAAGGGATTTTTTACGGTGCAGGAATTGCCGATTGAGTTTAGGTAAGACTTTTTCATAGTATAAACTTCAAACGCGTTTTTCTCGAAACAACGTTTTCAAAATTTAGCTCCATCGTATCTCTAAAACTAATAAACCGATTCTCTTGAAATTTCAACCACATATTGTAAACATGATTCGCAACAAGATGACCCTCGATGGTTAAAAAATTTTGATTTTTACTCTTTTTTTTGTGCGAAAAACTGCGAAAAAAACGCGTTTTTTTTTTTACTTTTTTCGTTTTTCATCTGCCATTTTTTATTTTTTGATAAAACTTTATATCCGAGGGTCATTTTGTAGCTGGTGTCGTACTGAATCTAATGGACTTTGATTTTTTTGTTTCAGACAAGCCGTTGCCGAGTTTTGATGGAGCTACCTAGCCCACCTATTTTTCAAGCGTTACGTTAAACTCTAGTTTTTGTACTTAAAAATGAATAAAAATGTATTAAATTTTTTTTTTTAATGTATTTCAAGACTTTATTTATCAAGCCTAACAACTTTTATATTCATATCTTTTATAAAATCCTCAAAAAAAAATCGCGAAAATAGCCTCTTTTTCGTGGCTCCAAAGTGGACTGGCCCCTTAAGGCCAAGTGTCACACCAACTGAGCGGCCATGAGTGCGAGAGAGATAGCTGATTTGCAGGTTCCCAATGATTTCTGACACGGTTGATTTTTGGGAAAAAAGAAAAGAAACACGTTCCGCTCTGTTGAACGACGAATAAACGCTTTCTCTTCTTTTGCCCGAAATATGATCCGTCTAGGAGAAAACTTGGCAGTAGGATTTTTACCGACTGGACGTGTGACACATGGCCTTAAGCAAAAACAAATGTAGCGTCACTTAACCTTCAATATGTCGACAACGACCGAACCGAATGTCATGAAATTTTTACACCTATCTTTTGAAGGTTGGTACTACCGAAAAACAAAAGCGGCATTACATTGGCGGCGCCATCTGTGTGTCAGTCCCGGGACTTAAGGCCGGATCCTGAATTAGAAGGTCCAAAAAATCGATTTTTTTTTTATTGTTTAAATCTATTCCTGATGTATCTAAGAATGTCTAGACAAAGTTTTTTAGCCCAATTCGAAATATTTCCAAAGATACAGCACTGAACGTAGTGGAGTGTCGAGCAGGTATACGGGCGCTCGGGCAGTTAGGGCGCCCGTTTTCTCGAGTTTTCGTTTTTACGATTTTTCTAATTTGGCGTATCTGATTACAAAAAAACTAGAAGTCCAATCGAAACAAACCAAAGCTTGTTCGCTTCAGTATCGTTTTCTTTTCTATTTGAACTAAAAACATTGTCGAAAAAAAAATTCTTAACAATTTTTTTAGCAAGTTGAAATAATTTTTTTTTTCACAAAAAGCACATTTTCTACTTCAAACCCGAAAAAACATTCAAATTTCAAAAAAAAATTCGTTTTTTTTAGTTCATATAGAAGAAAAATATGTCACAATTAAAATGGTTTTTGGTTTTTTTATTTCAGATGAAAATTACGAGCTCCGTTTGTCACGCCGCATGGAAACAGCAGTGGCACGAATGTGCATAAAAATCGGTTGCCTGTTGATATTTTTCTTTAAAAAAATTTGTTTTCTTATGTTCAGACATGTAATAAAATAATCTGAAAATTTCGCTAAACTTGCTTTTTTTTTTACCCGAAAAAAATTCCTCAAAATATCGATTTTTCGAACCGGCTAATTCAGGATCCCGCCTTAATGACCCATGTGTTATTTGGGATGGTCACGTTAAACGGTCCACCCTGTATAGCGTATCGGGCGCGCGCGCGCGATCGTCGGGACTTTTCATCGAAACTCATTTCACACTCGTTCGACTTTTCAATACTTTCTTTCTTCTCTCGCGTAGTGTCTCACATGGGAAATTACCGTGGATAAGAGGAAGAAGAAGAAAAAGAAAAAAAAACTGTAGTAAAACGTCACTTACCTCGGCTCTGTTGTAGCCCGATATTTTGCAGAAGCTCTCGTTGCAGTAGACAATGGGGAAGTCGACGATCTGAGCGTTCGCCAACAGGAAGCTGCTATCGGCTGAAAAAAGAAAAAAAAACACGCAAAACCAAATGAAAAATACAAATAAAGGTGTGAAAAGATTCATACGCGTGAATTCTTTGACGCTGATGGACGCGAAGTATTTATTCCTTATATTGATAACTTTTGCCCGCGACTTCGTCCGCGCGGATCTCTAAATTTTTGCCGAAATCCTTTTCAACCCATTAATTAATTCATTTTTTTTTAAGCCTGACATAAGTCATTCTGAATTTATAGCCAATAGTATCGGGATCAATGTTAATCGTTTTTACTTAAAAAAAAAACAACTGAACTTCCATACAGAATTATATCGACGATTTTACCCATCGAAGGAATTTAAATATTATTAGAAAAATATTAGATGTTATATTTGATATTAGTAAAATATGTGATATTATATTAGATTCTATTCGATTTTGAATATATTTTAGTCGTTCGTATTCTATGAGAATTATAATTTCATCATTAGATTTTTCAAAATATTATAATTAGAAAAATATTAGACTTAGAAAGAAAGTATTAGACTTAGAAAGAAAGCATTAACAATATTAGACTTATTAGAAAATATTAGAATATTATAAAAATATTTGATCGATTGTATTCTATAAGAATTCGGATTTGATAAATACGTTGGATTTGCCACGAATGTTATAATTAGAAGAAAAAAATTAGATATATTTATATTAGATTTGATATTATATTATCATCTATTTTAATTAGATTTGATTTGTTTGTATCTTATAATAAGAATAATATAAGACTGATAATTTCATAATTGAATTAGTTCGAGTCGAATATGAGAATGAGAAAAAAAATATTAGATGTATCTTTCATAGCCTATGTGTTGATCCAAGTAACTCTCTACATGTGTGCCAAATTTCATGAAAATCGATTCAGCCGTTTAGGCGTGATAGTGGAATAGACATCAGGCCTACTGATTAGAAAAAAGGGTGAAGTAAAAAATTCGGAGCATTTTCCGCTGGATGTCTTTAGTGAGCCGGCGATTTAAAGTTGACATTACGCTTCAAAAAAAGTTCTTTCACAGTTTTGGGTTTGGTGAAGCCAGTTGTGGGTTACAGCTTTCCAATTTAGCGTTACTGCACGGTAATTTTTAACATTTAATTCTCTCCGTGTATAGGATCTGTTGGTCCGGCCGTTGACCTTCGAGAAATAAAGGCGTCGTCGGAGAAATGCTGCACAGTCGCCATTTTTGCATGTATCGATGTGTAAAAAATCATTTTTTATAGTCAATTACATGTATAATAAAACCCCTATTTTGTAGTTCCGATTTATTTTATGATTTCGCTGCAAAAAAAAAAAAAAATCACAAAAGATGCCCTTTTTGGCCTCTAGAGTGGCCTGAGGCCTTGAGTGCGAGGAGGAAATGAAGTAACGAGACATTCACAGTGGGGTTATCATCGAATTAGGGTAAGAAACGTTGGAGGATCTCAAGATCTCGTTATCTCTCTACCTTCATCGATTATCTTTGAATTTCAGAGCAATATACCTGTCCATTCTTCTTTGCTCGTCCTGCTCCTCGTCTTCGCTCTTTCGACACCTTTCTATATCGATTATATCCTGCGCGAGCGAAGCGTCGGAGCTTCGCTCTTTCTACTTCCACCCACTACCCCTCCCCCACCTCCAGCACCACCCCCGCGCCCCCAGCGGCGCCTTGTCCGGATCGACTTACGGACGCGGATATGGTGGTGTCTAGTCAGAACTGACACTCCATCGATTGCTATCTTCTCAATTTGTGGCTCTCAAGGATAATCAGCCTTCAACGCACTCGCAGAAATACTCGAATGAAAAAAAAAAACACTTTTTCTTTTTTTCATGTTCGTTGGATTTATGGGGAAGAAATTTTAGAAAAATGAATAAATTATGGAAATAAAGGAAGGGGATTAATTTTTTGTTTTTTTTTTATGCGAGCTTTATTCGCTGTTTAATCTTCTCTTTTTCTCTTAAGGCCGTCTCCTAGTCTAGAGGGCCAAAATTTGGGGATTTTTCAACATGCGATTAAAAAAAAACAAAAAAATATTTCCGTATCTATCTTTTTACCACATGTTTATTCATCCTTTGACATTGTATAAAAAAATTGGCGAAAAAAAAAATCCATAATTCTGGTAGATGCAGGCTGGTAAAGTGGCGGTGGAAAAAAAACGGCCTCCCCTGGTTGACATGATTCCAACCCTCCTGGTCATCTGAAAAAAAAAACAAAAATAGATTCTTAATTAGTAAGGATGTCATTATAGCCCCTACCTCAGGCAAAAAAAAAAAATTCGCAAAATGGCGGCTGTTTAAAAAAAAAGGTAATTTTTTGCCGTTTTTTTTCACGATTGTTGATTTTTTAAAAATAATTAGTAACAAAATTTCGCGATAAATCTGGTAGGGGCGATAGAGGAGTGTATAGAGAAGGTCCACAAAAAATTTCAAGTAAATCGGTTCATTACAACTTGAGATATCATGTCAACCGTCTCGAAAGAAGTAGTTTCGAGAAAAACGCGTTTAAAGATTCGAGTACAGTTTCAGGCAGTCTAAGTCATATATAATGGTACATATACTTACATTTCGTTAATCGGCGATTCCTGGTCCATAAAATACTCCTTCTTCTTCAAAATCGAAGTCTTTTGATGTCTTTTGGGCCTCAGGTAGTCGAGCAGACGGAAGCGTCTATTGTTCGATTCGGTCCGGCAGCGCCGGTTAACTTTCCACCTCACTAATTACAGCTGTAACTCCGTTAATATTTGGAATTTACAAATTTCGTTTGGAGAGTATATTCTTGAAATACTAAACATTGAAAATATGCAAAAAAAAATTGATTTTTTCAAAATTCTAGACTAGAAGACGGCCTTAAGCAATGAAACATATTTACGTTGATAATTCGGAAGATGGAATTTGGATGTTAGCATTGGGATGTTAGCATTGGAAAAAAATTGAGTGCAAAAATTTTTCGAATCGAACAAAAGGACAGGAAAAAAGGCGAAAACCCAAACAAAACTAAAGTTTTGAGAGGCGAATTAAAAAAAAAGGGACAAGCACGGAAAAACACAGATTCTTAGACTCGAATAAACGTACAGGAAAATCCAAACAAAGATACCAAAATAAACTTAAACGAACAAAAAAAAAATAAGGAAACTCAAACAAAACCAAATTTCTAGAATCGAATAAAAATACAGAAAAAAATAAACAAAGCCAAATTTCGTAGACCTGAATAAAAGTACAGAGAAAAACAAAAGAACCCAAATTTCTAGACTCGAATAAACGTACAGGAAAACCCAAACAAAGATACCGAAACAAACCCAAACAACGATACCGCAATAAGCTCGAACGAACCGAAATTTATAGACTAGGATAAATGTACAAGAAAGAACAAACAAAAACAAAACCTAAATAAATCCAAATGTTTAGATTCGAATAAAAGTACAGAAAAAAACGAACGGAACGAAATAAAAATGCAGTGTTGTCAAATTTCCCGACTCGTGCGAGGAAAGTACAAGGAAAAAATGCCTCCGCAAGTATGAAAGTATGAAAAGCCCCGTACTTTTGTCGTAGATCTCGTATGCCACAACGACGAATTCGCGAGATCTTGCGTGTAACAATGTGCGTTGTGGCTTATTTGCGAAGCAATTTGGCGCGTTTCGCCTATACCTGCGGCACATTACTTTCATTGCTACTGTACACAAGTATTGTAGGGTCGATTCAAATATTTATTCGTGCGGAATAATTTGCTTATCACGAGCAACGGATAGGCATTTGACGGTTTCCTATGAGATTTGCGTGTCTCACGATCCACGAACTCGAGTGTCAGTTTTCGTATTCGCGTTCCATTGCCATCGCGACATTCGTGTCGATAATCTATCTTCTACGTATATAAAAAGCAAAGTTCTGACTGACTGACTGATTGACTGACTGACTCATCATCGCCCAGTCTAAACCGCTGAATGTAGAAACGTGAAATTTGAAGGCCACGTTGATTTTATTATGTAGGCACCATATAAGAAGGTATTTTTCGAAATTCAACTTCTGAGAGGAGCAAAGGAGTCACGTTTAAACGCCGTGTGTATCCTAAAGCCTTTCTGATACGCGGAACGTAAAGGATTTAGAAGATCATTTTTTTCCAAGTAGTCCGTGACCTGATGTGTGACAATGCGGTCGAGCAATTTAGATAGTGGGCATAGGAGTGAAATGTGGGCATAGAGTCGGACCGGAATGTGTTATTCCATTGCCCAGGAATCGACGATTAGCCAGAAAACCGTTTGGAACCATTTGCATAAGGCTGGTCGCAAGAAGAAGCTCGATGTATGGGTGCCACACGAATTGACGCAAAAGAACCTTTTGGACCGAATTGATGCCTGCGATTCTTTGCTGAAACGTAACGAAATCGAGGCATTTTTGAAGCGGATGGTGACTGGCGATGAAAAAATGGGTCACATACGAGAACAACAGCCGAAAAAGATCGTGGTCCAATCGCGGTGAGCCGGCCCCAAACGATCGCCAAGCCCGGATTAACGGCCAAGAAGGTTTTGCTGTGTGTTTGGTGGGATTGGAAGGGAATCATCCACTATGAGCTGCTCCCATCGGGCCAAACACTCAATTCGGACCTCTACTGTCAACAACTGACCAGATTGAAGCAGACGATCGACCAGAAGCGGCCAGAATTGGCCAATAGGCAGGGTGTTGTGTTCCATCAAGACAACGCCAGGCCGCACACATCTTTAACGACGCGCCGGAAGCTCCGGGAGCTTGGATGGGAGGTTCTATCGCACCCGCCGTATAGTCCAGACCTGGCACCAAGCGATTATCACCTTTTCAAGCATTTGCAAAATTTTCTTGATGGTACGAAACTGGCCTCAAGAGAGGCTTGTGAAAATGAGCTGGTCAAGTTTTGTCGCCAATAGGGACGAGGACTTCTTCAATCGCGGAATTATGAAATTGCCTTCAAAATGGACAAAAGTTATCGAACAAAACGTGCGCTTATTTGATCTGAATCGGATAATCCTAACTATGTTAATTTCATCGTCGAAATAAAGCGAAAAAACGTTCAGAACTTTTTACTTCATGTAATATTCATTATATTATATATTAAGAGAGAGATAAGGAGAGAGCGAAAGTTCATATTATAAACTTTATTCACAGTTTATATTATATTACAGACTTTTAATATTATTATATTATATATTTAGATATATAATATAATATATGACATATAAATGATATAAATATATATTAATATATAAATAATCATATAAATCATATAAATTATAATATATATTGGGAGTACAAATCAATTCGGTCGGTTTTTTTGTGGTAAAAAATCAATTTATTTCAAAATAAAAGGTATGAATAGATTAATCAAAGTATTGTCCATCGCTGGCTACTACTTTTTCCCACCTCTCAGGCAATTTTCGAATTCCATCTCGAACAAAAAGTCTCGTCTTTTGAGGCGATCCGCGTTTTGAGCCAATTTTCGATTTCTGCGAAAGAAGTGAACCGGTGAGCTGCTAAATCCTGCTGCATCCGTCGGAACAACCAGTAATCAGAAGGAGCAATGTCCGGAGAATACGGCGGGTGCGGTAAAATATCACATTTGAGCGTTTCCAAATATTTTTTTACGACTTTTGCGACACGAGGCCGAGCGTTGTCATGCAGATGAATAAATTTGTCATGTCTTTGCCTCGTATTCCGGCCGTTTTTCTCGTAATGCACGGCTCAAACGAATCAGTTGTAGTCTATACCGATCGCCCTTAATGGAATCGCCAGGTTGTAGCAGCTCATTGGCTCATTTGGCTGTCCAGGGCGAGGCTTGTCTTCAACGCTGAAATCACCGTTCTTAAAGCGTCGAAACCATTCCCTACATGATTTATCAGTTGGAGCCGTCATCACCATAAACTTCAACAAGCATTCGATGCGCTTCAGCTGCATTTTTCTTCCAATTAAAGCAGAAAAGTAAAACTTCCCGCAATTGCTGCTTAGTTAACAC
The DNA here is from genome assembly GCA_963932345.1 of Ophion ventricosus. NCBI lineage: Eukaryota > Metazoa > Arthropoda > Insecta > Hymenoptera > Ichneumonidae > Ophion > Ophion ventricosus. The sequence continues at coordinate 13,090 of CAWVQM010000325.1, read as the reverse complement.
AAAATTTGACATATTCAATACAGTAAAAAACAAGGTGTTTTAATGGAACACAAAGCGATATAAACTGAATGTTATTGACAGATGTCTAACCTCTCTGAAACCACCGAAATCAGCTGCCACTATGAAACATTCATAACAGCCAGAGCTATCTCATGAAAACGGCCCGAATTAATTTGTACTCCCAATATATTAAGAGGGAGAGAGAGAGAGAGAGAGAGAGAGAGAGAGAGAGAGAGAGAGAGAGAGAGTTTCTATTGTCGAGATCAAGGTACACGAGGGTGGAACAAGTGGATTTGAGGGTAGAAAAGTGGATGAAAGAATGAAGATAGATACGTAGATAAAATGCTGAGAAAAAAAAGTGCCAAAGGAGGACCCGCGAAGCTTCAGAGTACCGCACGATATGACAATGTACAGTGATGCATCTGCGTGCATCGTTACATCGTTGGTGTAGCGGCAGCTGGAGGACAAACAGGTGTGGGTTGGCCAATTTTGTTGGTAAATTCATGGGCCTTGGGCCCTTCAACTTCTCAGCGGGTTGTACAGTTATACCGGAAGTGCAATTGCACTGTGCAAGCGGAGAGCAAAGGTCTCCCTCGGGCTTGTAACAACGAGGCACTTTTCGATCGAGTGTCATCGTCGTTCGAAAGCTTCTTCCCCCTCTCCTAACCGAGTCTCTTCGGCCCTTTAACGGCGCTCGGTTCTCTCTCTCTCTCTCTCTCTCTCTCTCTCTCTCTCTCTCTCTCTCTCTCTCACTCTCTCTGGCTCCCTTTTTTTCAACTTGTTGAAAGTCATCGAACTGTAACCCGATCACGATGGATCTGCTCTTCGTCTCGCGGAAGAAACATCCAGAGGCCTCTCACCCTCAGTCCCCAACCCCTAAGCCTCAACCCTCCTAAAAAATTGGCAAAGTACGAGGGTGAGCAACGAGTGTAACACTTGCCAGGCCCTCGTATTGCGCGGAAAGGGATGAGAGCAAATTTGCCTCGCGAAGCCAAGAGCACGTGACAAAAAGTTCCAGATGGGAAGAGTTTTTTTTATTTTTTGTTTTGTTTTTTTCTTTCGACGAAATAACTGGTAATGTATACTTTGACTTGTCGGGATGGTTTTTTATTTATTTTAGATTTATACATGTGATTACGGATTTTTTTTTTTATTGATGGAGCTTTTTAATTTTCGATTAATCGATGCAAATATTCTATTTTATCTTGAGCGATGTGATTCTATTAATGGTAGATTCATTGATGCAAGTGTTGAATTTTGGAATCAGTAATTTAATTTTTTTTTTTTTTTGAATTCTCGGTACTGATTTTTTTTCTCAACGATTCGCCAAAGTCCGCGGTTTTTTAAATTAATGAGTGATTTTTTTTTTCATTTTTGAGCTTCCATTCTTATGAGGATAGCAAAAAATTGGTCGATTCGTGGATATCCTCGTAAGGAGGGCAACCACTTTAGATGCGTCAAAAAATCATTTTTTTTAAATTTCATAAATCGTTGGCGAAATATCTTAAGAATACACCCGGAACATTTCAAAACTATATTTGGATTCCTTCTAACGGTAGGTATATAAATGATAAAGACTGCCCGCTCGACTCCCAAGCGCGCTCAGGTATTCAGGAGCACTCAGTTAGGTAGTTTGTTTGGGTTTGTTTGGATTTTCATAACCCAAACAAACTCAAACTCGACCGTTTGGCGATTAGCTCCAAAACATCTCCATTCTGGCTACAAAATAATCGAGGTAGCGGTATTCCTTGCTGCTATTTTATTCAATGAAGGAAATTCAGCCCTACTCGTGGTTATGAATGAACTACAAATCGTAGTTGGCAGGCAGAGCTACGGATATGCCGAGCAAATGGATCAGATGCGCGTGGCTCGGCAAAATAGAAAAAGTTTATTAGAGACAAAAGAAGCTCGAAAGGCTCGTAAAGAGAAAATGCAAGCTTCAAATGAGTTGCATGAGGAAGAGGAAGGACTGCTGTATGGTGCTGGAATCGCTGATTAATCGGTAAGACACTTTATCATTTGATTAAACACATTTGACTTTGCGTTTTTCGTTTGTCAAACTTTAAACGTGTTTTTCTCGAAACGACATTTTTTCAATTTGCAGGAATCATAACTCGAAAACTAATCAATGGATCATCTTCAAATTTGGAACACGTTTACATAATATAATTTATTAAAACATGAACCTAAAGTTGGAAAGATTAGATTGTTTAAAACATATTTATTATTGCAAAATGCCGGGAAAAAATGCCAAAAATGGATAATTTTTTTTTCAAACACGTTCCAATATTCAAATCTCGATTTTTTTTTCAAAATTTAGGTTCATATTCTTAAAAAACATCTCAAGAATGTATGAAAATCCATTGGACCATTTCAGATGCGAATTGCGAGCTGCACAATTTCCGCAAATCGACAGCGACGATGAGAACACCCCAAGAGAAACAGCGGATTACACCTTAATTAATGCATGAAATAACTTGAAAAAATTACCAGAGATGTATGAAAATATGAATAAATTATTGGTAGAGCTACGGAAATTTCCGTTTTTTTTTTCACAATAAAAAAAATCATATAATTTTCGGTCTCCTAAAGTGGTTGCCCGCCTTCATATGTGTCGTTCGACGTGGAATCCACCTATTGCCAGAAAGATGGGAAAAAGCAGGTGGCTAGAGATGGACAATATTTTGAATGATCAATTTCTATTTTTTTTTCACAATAAAGCCGTATTTTAACCAAAAAAATTTCTTAAAATTTACAAACCCTCGTAATATTGGGTGAAGTAAAAAGTTCTGAGCGTTTTCCGCTAGATGTCTTTAGTGAGCCATATCTCACGATGTATACATCGCATCGGGTCATACTATACGGCGATTTAAACGTGACATTACGCTTCAAAAAAAGTTCTTTGACAGTTTTGTGTTTGGTGAAGCCAGTTGTGTCATACAGCGTTCCAAAATGGAGGTAAAAAAGAGAAAATTTGATACATTCTTCAGTACCACTACGACCAAGGTGAAAAGGCGGATCAGGCGGCCAAAAAAATTTGTGCTCTTTGTGGACCCAATACAGTATCGAATGCAACAACAAAGCGGTGGTTCCAACGATTCCGTTCTTGTAATATGGACATCGAAGATGAGGCACGCTCTGGTAGGCCAATCGTCGAAAATGTCGATAAAATCGTGGTAATCGTCGAGCCGGACCGGCATGTGAGCACTTATTCCATTGCCCAGGAACTGAAGATTAGCCAGAAAACCGTTTGGAAACATTTGCATAATGCTGGTCTCAAGAAGAAGCTCGATGTATGGGTGTCACACGAATTGACGCAAAAGAACCTTTTGGACCGAATTGATGCTTGCGATTCTTTGCTGAAACGTAACGAAATCGAGCCATTTTTGAAGCGGATGGTGACTGGCGATGAAAAATTGGTCACATACGAGAACAACAGCCGAAAAAGATCGTGATCCAATCGCGGTGAGCCGGCCCAAACGATCGCCAAGCCCGGATTAACGGCCAAAAAGGTTTTGCCGTGTGTTTGGTGGGATTGGAAGGGAATAATCCACTACGAGCTGCTCCCATCGGGCCAAACACTCAATTCGGACCTCTACTGTCAACAACTGACCAGATTGAAGCAGGCGATCGACCAGAAGCGGCCAGAATTGGCCAATAGGAAGGGTGTTGTGTTCCATCAAGACAACGCCAGGCCGCACACATCTTTAACGACGCGCCAGAAGCTCCGAGAGCTTGTATGGGAGGTTCTATCGCACCCGCTTTATAGTCCAGACCTGGCACCAAGCGATCATCACCTTTTCAAGCATTTGCAAAATTTTCTTGATGGTACAAAACTGGCCTCAAGAGAGTCTTGTGAAAATGAGCTCGTCAAGTTTTTTACCAATAGGGACGAGGACTTCTTCAATCGCGGAATTCTGGAATTGCCTTCAAAATGGACAAAAGTTATCAAACGAAACGGCGCATATTTGATCTAAATCGGATAATCCTATGTTAATTTCATCGTCGAAATAAAGCGAAAAAACGCTCAGAACTTGTTACTTCATCTAATATATGAATGTACGTATGCATAAGAATTCATAGGGGCGAGTAGAAGGGGTGGCAAGGGATGGTCAGTCCACGAGAACTCTCGTTCAAAGGGTAAGAGAATAGCTCACGCCGGGAATATCGAAGTAGTGCAGGACCGTGAGAAGGCGGCCTTTTTAATGGACTTTACTACTTAGAGGCCAATAAAGTGTGCAGCGAGCGAGCAAATACGCAATGCAAGTCCACACACTCGAATATCTCAAACATATATTTTTCCCTTTTCTGCGATCCGAGGGAAAGAAGAAAAAAAAAATAACAAAATATACTTCGCTGGAAAATAAATTCTACATACAAACAAAATACAAAAATACAAAATAAATACGGAAAAATCATTCTAATTTTTTCAAAGATGATTTTAAGATTTTTTAGAGAGATTTTCAAACTTGCTGACAAGAATAAATAATTATAAAAAAAAAAAAATACTCCACTCCGGGCACTCAATTGAAACTTTTCTGAAAGCTGATAAATTAATGATCACTTGTTAAAAAAAGGAATGCCTCAAATTCCCATAATCTCAGCAATGAAAGATCTTGAGGGGCAGAAATTATTATTTTTAGCATTGAAATGTGTCGAGGTTAATGGCCATCATTTCGAACATTTGTTACAATAAATTTTCTGCACTAAAAATTCAGCTACATTATTCGGATATTCTTATTGTCAATACCATCACGATTTCCCGTTTTTACACGTGTATTTTGGTGAAAAATCGTTTCAAGGTCATGATGTCATAGGTCGTTGGATTCGTCTGAATATCAGCTACAACGTCTTAATAAAAAAAAAAACATGTTTCCATTTGAAAAACCATTGATGACCTTGAGAACGCAAAAACTATGACCTTGAGAAAAATGAATTTTTCACCACTGTATCAGCCCTTCGAAATCAATCAAATTACCTCCTGACATTTTTTTCGTCACTCTAACGGCAACGAAGATATTTGGGGTGGTCACGTTAAATGGTCCACCCTGTATATATACAGGGTGTCCCATGACGGAATGTCATTCTTGAAATGCGGGGGTTGGGGGTGAGATTCTGAGTCGATTGATATAAGCATGTATGGTTCCCAGATCAACCCCTGAATTATTATTAATTTTTAAAGACGGGCCAATCAGGCGCGCTCGATGGGCGGGCTCACGTCGGCGAGCGATACGCGCGTACACTGGCGGACGCCAACGGTAAAAAGAAAACGAGAAGCGTGAAAATATTTCGTGAACTATTCGCTCTTTTCTTTTACCGTTGGTGTGCGACCTTAAATATTGATTCTAGGAAAAAAAAGGTAGGAACAAAAATTGTCCAAAATTTCATCCTCTACAAGTTTGTTCATGTTCATTTATGCCCTAAAGTTAAAAATAAACGAGGTAATGCAATAGCCGCTTTTTTCAGGTTTAATTCGAAAAATATCGATGGTAGAGAAAAAACTGTAATGACCAAAGTTGTAAAGCACTCGATTTCCTACAAGTTTAGTCATTACCATTTTTACTTAAAAATTGTAAATCGCCGAGTTATTCAACAAAAAGAACTTCCCATTAAATTTAAGACGACGATATTAACTGAGCGCAAGCCCAGCCCAGAATGAAACTTACACATTTTGTTTTACACTAATAAAAGAAAATTCAGTGTAAATTTCAGCAGGATTAACCTAGTCATTGGGGTTAAAAATTAAAAAATGAAAGATTTTTCTTTCTTTTTTTAGTGTTGTAGTACTTGGAAAATTTTGAATTTTTTTTTCAAAATAGTTCATAGAAAAACGCATCTTTTTTGTAGAGGACATTTTTTCGTACGACGAGAAGTTCACTACGATACGATCATTTGAAATTTGATCACGTATAAAATCTTATCTCCGAGTTAGCCGAGTTAGCGAGCCGATAAAAATCTGAAAAAAATGCCACGTACTCAAAATATATGATACAAAAACATCAACAACTTTGAAAAAGATTGAAGAAGGTCAGGCTTTTAGGCCGTGCGAAAACACTTGGAATACCTCATATATTAGGTGTGTGATTTAATTTTTACAGTTTTTTTTTCCATATTTGCGGTTTATTAAAAAATAGACAAAACCGTGTTTAATCCGGGTAATATCCCCCGTTGCTTCCTACAATCTTCTGCCAATCTGGTAGCATCCAGATACCATCACGATAGAAGCTGGCTGCTTTCGAGGCGATAAAATCATCGGCGAATTTCCTAATATCTTCGACTTCTCGGAAGTGGCTCCCTCTTAAGCTGTGCGCCATTGACCGAAATAGGTGATAGTCGGATGGGGCCAAGTCCGGTGAATATGCCGGATGAGGAAGAACTTCCCAGCCCAGGTTTAAAATAGTTGTTTGGGTCGTACGAGGAACGTGAGGTCGAGCGTTATCACGCAGGAGAATGACTTTTCGCCTTCCGTGTCCTGTGAATGGCCTTTTTTGCTCAATTGCTTCGCTTAAACGATTTAATTGGTCACTATATCGTTCCGCAGTGATCGTCTGATCCGGTTCTAGAAGTTCATAATAAAGAACACCCTTTATGTCCCACCAGATACACAAAAGCATTTTTTTGACGTTCATTTGCGGTTTGCGGAGTTGATGTTGTTGGTTCTCCAGGCTCCACCCATGATTTTTTCCGCTTGGGATTCTCATAAAGGATCCATTTTTCATCCCCCGTCACGATTTTCCAGAGAAAGTTCTTCCTTCGTTGTTTGCTAAGCAACCAAAGACACGTGTTCATCCGTTGTCCGAGGTTATACATTCGGTAAGTTCATGTGGGACCCATTTCCCGAGCTTCTGAATTTTTCCCATCGCGTGTAACCTCTTGGCAACGGTTGATCGATCAACTTCTAGTTGGGCTGCAAGTTCTTCTTGTGTCTGTGAAGAATTTTGGACCGGTAAAGTTTCCAAATCGTCGTCCGAAAAATTTTTCAGCCTGTCCAGTAAGCGCACGGTCACTGAGTTCGAAATCATTGTTTCTAAAACGTTTAAACCAATAATTGCATGTTTCGTATGACACAATACTCTTCCCGAACACAGAACAAATTGACTCCCACGCTTTGGTGGCACTTTTTCCTTGTTGGAATTCGTAAAGGATGCAGTGGCGAATGTGCAGCTTATCGGTTGCCATTGTTCTTGCTACTTTATTTTAAGGTTACGATGCTCGCCCAATAAATTCATACAGCGTCTTGAACACGGCTATGTCAATACTTAAAAATCCTAAAAGGACGTTGAAATATTTCAACTTGAAAGAGGATTCCCAGCCTGCTAGAAAAATCTGTAAAAATTAATTCACACACCTAATATATATATGAAGGGGCATATGCATGATTTTCGTGTTTCGAATCCGACCATGAAGTGAGAACGAGAGTGTGACATTGAAGATCGTTCAGACGACGGGTCTGACCTTCGATCAGCTGACTAGTGGGTGCAACGATGCACTTGTGCATCCGTAGAAATTCCAGCGTCAAGGGTGTATGCGGCCGTGTGCGTGCAAGGGGAGGCCCGCAAAAGCGACGTTAATGCGGCCCGGCGCATACGGCCTGCGATCTGTCATGACAGTGTGTGGGTATAACTGGGACGCGAGAGCCATGCGGCGACTCGCACGATACCAATCGCCAAGGTTATTTCTCGCCTTTGTACTTGAAAAGCGCCGTGTCCACGTGTGCAATTAAAAAAAAAAAAAATTAATCCTAACTGATATTATAAGTCTGACTTTCTGTCTGTCTGTTTGTTGCTCAATCACGCCAAAACGGCTTGATCGATTTCAATGAAATTTAACATGTAGATAACTTATAGCCTGGGTCAAGACATAGAATACTTTTCATTCTCATATCTAATATTTTTCTAATTATAATATTGTATACGCATATCTAATGTAATTATGAAATTCAAATTATTATATAATCAATGAAATTTAAAATGTAGATAGCTTATGACACATACTTTTTATTCTAATTCTAATATCTAATATTTTTCTAATCTGTATGCCTGATGTTTGTTCCGCTATCGCGCCTGAACGGCTGAACCGATTTTGATGAAATTTGGCAAACGTGTAGAGAGTTACTTCGAATAACACATAGGCTATGAAGAATACATCTAATATTTTTGAAAATATGAAAAATACGTGTATTTTTCTAAAATAGGCTATGAAAGGCCTGTAAAATAGGCTATGAAAAATACATCCAATATTTTTCTAATTCTAATATTTGTCTCGAATCTGATTCATTTGTGAAATTATTAGTCTTATATAATTCTTATTATAGGATACAAACGAATCAAATCTAATTAAGGCGGGCAACCACTTTAGGATACCGAAAATTAGATGATTTTTTGGAATTTTTTTTTATTGTGAAAAAAAAACGGAAATTTCCGCAACTCTGACAATAATTTATTCATATTTTCATGTATCTCTGGTAATTTTTTCAAGTTATTTCATGCATCAATTAAGGTGTAATTCGCTGTGTCCCTTGGCGTGTCCTCATCGTCGTTGTCGATTTGCGGGAATTGTGCAGCTCGCAATTCGCATCTGAAATAGTACAATAAATTTGTATACATTCTTGAGATGTTTTTTAAGAACATGAACCTAAATTTTGAAGAAAAAAAATCGAGAATTGAATTTTGGAACGTGTTTGAAAAAAATGATCGATTTTTAGCATTTTTTTCCCCGGCATTTTGCAATAATAAATATGTTTCAAATAATCTAATCTTTCCAGCTTTAGGTTCATGTTTTAATAAATTATATTATGTAAACGTGTTCCAAATTTGAAGATGATCCATCAATTAGGTTTTGAGTTATGATTCCCGCAAATTGAAAAAATGTCGTTTCGAGAAAGACACGTTTAAAGTTTGACGAACGAAAAACTCAAAGTCAAATGTGTTTAATCAAATGATAAAGTGTCTTACCGATTAATCAGCGATTCCCAGCACCATACAGCAGTCCTTCCTCTTCCTCATGCAACTCACTTGAAGCTTGCATTTCCTCTTTACGAGCTTTTCGAGCTTCTTTTGTCTCTAATAAACTTTTTCTATTTTGCCGAGCCACGCGCATCTGATCCATTTGCTCGGCATATCCGTAGCTCTGCCTGCCAACTACGATTTGTAGTTCATTCATAACCACGAGTAGGTCTGAATTGCCTTCATTGAATAAAATAGCAGCAAGAAATGCCGCTACCTCGATTATTTTGTACCCAGAATGGAGATGGTTTGGTGCTAATCGCTAAACAGTTGAGTTTGGATTTCTTTGGGTTATGAAAACCCAAATAAACCCAAACTACCTAACTGAGCGCTCGTGGATGCCTGCGCGCGCTTGGGAGTCGAGCGGAGAGTCTTTATCATTTATTAGGTGCATGACTTAATTTATACAGATTTTTTCTTCGACCTTAAAATTATATTTAAAATAAAAATATTTTCGCGGTCTTTTGTCGTTTTGAAAGGATCGGACGCAAGGTTTCAGAACACCGAACGACGAGTCTACGTGAGTTACATAACCTCTCGGAATAGCAGAGTTTACGATGGCAACTGATAAACAGCACATTCGGCACTGCATTTTATACGAATTCCAACAAGGAAAAAATGCTTCTAAAGCACGGCAATCAATTTGTAGTGTTCTTGGTGGCGACGCTGTGTCTTATGAAACGTGTAATTATTGGTACAAACGTTTTAGAAGTGGTGATTTCGATCTTAGTGACCAGCCGCGCCCTCGACAGGATACGAAGGGTGTGCTTTATTACGAACTCCTGGAAACTTGTCAGACGGTGACTGCGCAACGCTACAGCCGACAATTGAACAAACTGAGCGAAGAACTTGATCAGAAAAGGCTATTTACTCGGCAAGGAAGCAGGCAAGTCATACCGCTGCATGACAACGCTCGACCTCACGTTGCTCGCGCCACTCAGAAGACCCTCTTGAACTTGGGATGGGAAGTTCTCCCGCACGCGGCATATTCACCAAACTTGGCCCCCCATCCGACTACCATTTGTTCCGGTCAATGCAGCACGCCTTAGTGGATAAACAGTTCAAAACACTGGACGATTTGCGTAAATTCGTCGATGACTTTATCGTCTCGAAGCCTGCAAGTTTCTTTCGCGACGGCGTTTGTATGTGACCTGAGAGATGGCGCTAGGTCATAGAAAACGATGGACAATATTTCCAAAATTGAGTGCGTTGTTCGCTATTTTTTTATATTAAATAATTAATAAATAAATTTGCTGAAAAATCTGTAAAAATTAAGTCATACACCTAATATATACGCACCGTTAGAAGGAATCCGAATATCGTTTTGAAATTTTCAGGATGTATTCTTAAGATATTTTGCCAACGATTTTTTAAATGAAAAAAAAAATTGATTTTTAGAAGCATCTAAAGTGGTTTCCCACGTTAAGTGAATGAAAATTCAATCGGAACGTTACAATTGTGTAAAAAAAACTTTTGTAAAATGTTGTGCAAATGAAAATCGTTGGAAAATCAATCACTAAATATTCTTCGAAACAAATAATAATACGCGTGATATAGGATTTTTTAAAACAATACCTAATGTAGAGCGCAATTGGTAATGAAGTTTCTATGAGCCAAATTCCACGCGGGAGAAGGTGCGAGAGAAGGCTGGAATATAATATAAACAAAGGAATGATAAAGTATCGAAAGAATTGGATTTTTATGAAGGATTACGCCTGAGTAGATGGGTAGAAGATTTTTTTTCAGCTTGCTTGTTTGGGTTACGATTCGCTTTGCAAAAAACCATGGAAGAAAAAGAAAGGCGAGCTCGTAAAATTTTCGTGGAAAAGGGTGAAGGGGCTTTTTCAAAGAGCGGTGTGGTATGAGCAAGAGCTCGAGAAAGAGCTCGATACAGTTCATCCGGTGGTCCTGTGTGGGTGTGTGGGCGTGCGTGCGTACCTTGTGGCGGGAATTCCTTTACGTATATATGCATATATATATACATTGGGTGAAGTAAAAATTTCTGAGCGTTTTCCACTAGATGTCTTTAGTGAGCCATATCTCACGATGTATACATCGCATCGGGTCATACTATACGGCGATTTAAAGGTGACATTAGGCTTCAAAAAAAGTTCTTTGACAGTTTTGTGTTTGGTGAAGCCAGTTGTGTGTTACAGCCTTCCAAAATGGAGGTAAAAAAAGAGACAATTCGATACATTGTTCAGTACCACTACGACCAAGGTGAAAAGGCGGAGCAGGCGGCCAAAAAAAATTGTGCTGTTTATGGAGCCAATACAGTATCGAATGCAATAGCAAAGCGGTGGTTCCAACTATTCCGTTCTGGTAATATGGACGTCGAAGATGAGGCACGCTCTGGTAGGCCAATCGTCGAAAATGTCGATAAAATCATGGAAATCGTTGAGTCGGACCGGCGTGTGAGCACTTATTCCATTGCCCAGGAACTGAAGATTAGCCAGAAAACCGTTTGGAACCATTTGCATAAGGCTGGTCTCAAGAAGAAGCTCGATGTATGAGTGCCACACGAATTGACGCAAAAGAACCTTTTGGACCGAATTGATGCCGCGATTCTTTGCTGAAACGTAACGAAATCGAGCCATTTTTGAAGCGGATGGTGACTGACGATGAAAAATGGGCCACTTACGAGAACAACAGCCGAAAAAGATCGTGGTCCAATCGCGGTGAGCCGGCCCAAACGATCGCCAAGCCCGGATTAACGGCCAAGAAGATTTTGCTGTGTGTTTGGTGGGATTGGAAGGGAATCATCGACTATGAGCTGCTCCCATCGGGCCAAACACTCAATTCGGACCTCTACTGTCAACAACTGACCAGATTGAAGCAGGCGATCGACCAGAAGCGGCCAGAATTGGCCAATAGGAAGGGTGTTGTGTTCCATCAAGACAACGCCAGGCCGCACGCATCTTTAACGACGCGTCAGAAGCAACGAGAGCTTTGATGGGAGGTTCTATCGCACCCGCCGTATAGTCCAGACCTGGCACCGAGCGATTTTCACCTTTTCAAGCATTTGCAAAATTTTCTTGATGGTACAAAACTGGCCTCAAGAGAGGCTTGTGAAAATGAGCTGGTCAAGTTTTTTACCAATAGGGACGAGGACTTCTTTAATCGCGGAATTGTTAAATTGCCTTCAAAATGGACAAAAGTTATCGAACAAAACGGCGCATATTTGATCTAAATCGGATAATCCTAACTATGTTAAATTCATCGTCGAAATAAAGCGAAAAACGCTCAGAACTTTTTACTTCATCTAATATATATATATATATTAGATTAGATATATATATTTGTGTTGCAAGTGGCCCACACCCAGACCCAGAAAGCTTTTAACCCTGAGAAAGCTGTAGACCGGATTATCGCTTGGTCATAGAAGTTATACGTTGTTATATAAATGTGCATGCACACCGATTGCATAGATCTCTACACGAGCAGGTAAGGTCAGCGGGATACGATCGCGAGAGAGAAAGAGAGAGAGAGAAACTGTGAGAGGAGAGAAAAGTAATATTGGAGAGGGACGAACAAGAGAATTTATATGTGTATATACCGGGTATGTAAATATGAAACCGGAATTTTTGTATAGAAAATACACGTTTATTGTATGAAAATGATGAAAAATATTTTTTTCGAAGTATTGTCCATTGCCTAGCTATACATTTTTCCCACCTGTCTGGCAATTTGTGGATGCCACGCCAGAAAAAACTGTTGCTCTTTTGAGGCAAACCAGTCATCGAGCCATTTTCGTAAATTTTCTTAAGAAGTGAAGCGCTGCTCAGCAAGTGCGTGTCCCATTGATGTAAATAAGTGGTAATCGGAGGGAACTAAGTCTGGTGAGTAAGCCGCATGCGAAAGTATTTCCCAACTAAACGCCTTGATCGTTACCTTGACCAATTTTGCTGTGTGTGATGGTGCATTATCATGCAAGCAAAATCATTTTGTCTTGCCTTTTTTGATATTCCGGTCGTTTTTCACGCAAAGCTTGATTCAAATCGATCATTTGTTGTCGGTAGCGTTCAGTATTAACAGTTTCGCCAGGTTTTAGCATCCAACAATGCTTGCAATTCGCTGTCTTCAAA
>CAWVQM010000324.1:0-19484 GCA_963932345.1 Ophion ventricosus | reverse complement strand
CTCTCTCTCTCTCTCTCTCTCTCTCTCCCTCTCTCTCTTCCTCTCTTCTTTTCTGTCTCTCCGCGGGCGTATCTTACCAAGAGGCGAGAGAAAGAGACGAAATGAAAGAAAAAAAAAAGAAGAGCAAATTGTGAGAGACGTACGACATCGAGATTGAGGTAAAACGATTTGCGAAATCTCGCGCCCCTTGTGACGTACCTCGGGGATTTCTTTCTACAGTCATTCCCAACCCTCTCCTCCAAACTTACCCTCCCACCCCTTATCGGCTGGATAATACCGCCCCTCAAAATTTTTCCAGGTCTCTCAGCCTCGTTAAAGTAAATGAGTGCCCACTCGAGAAGTCAGTGAGAAATTATTTTAACGCGAATCATATTTCGTGAATAATTATTCGCGTGCGATAAAAACAAAAAAAACGTCGACTTTTGACAAAGAAAAATGAACGCAGCTCGATTTACGTAGAGGCGAAAAAAATGTATGTGTAAAATTATTGTAACTGACAGCGGTGAACACACGGTTGATGTACGGCTTCGATGGTCACCACGGGTAAGCAACGTTGGCCGGGGCCAATACTCGGATGGCTATACCGTTCAGCCGCGCACGGGAATACGCGCTACCGAGCGGGAGACAAATTCACGGAGTTTCCGGTTGTAATGCTACTCAAATTCCATATACAGCCTGTATTGGCCTGGCTTTCCCACGTTTTCCCTGTGCTCTCCACCAAGCGAGGTCGAATAGTGCGTTAGGAGTCCTTCAGTGGCTGAGAATGTCATCGTAAAAATCCGAAAGGACATACAAAGGAACATTGGAAAAGAAATACTATTTCGTTATACATACTTGCTTTGTTTTATCTCCAATGCATACAAATCTGAAATTCCAAAGTTCACACCCTTCGTCAACTGTCACGAAGTGTATACTCGCACACATCGCACGACAAACGCAAACCGCGATCGGGAATGTTTGACTTATCAATTTTCAAGTCAAACAAAGGCGCAACAATTAATTGTTAATTAACGGCGGTAAGTATTCCAGTTGGGGTAGTCAAGAGGAGTTGAAACGGAGCGCAAACGAGTTCGAAAGAAAAAGAGAAAGATATAGCGGGAAAGGGAAAGGAGAGAACGAGAGAGCGAGAGAAATCAAAAGGAGCCAGACGGGTGTGCAAAGTGGGTAGGTCCAGAAACGAGTTCTCCTCCATCTCACCGTGCTCCCGAACAAACCAAGAAACTTTAAAGTTCCGAAACTTTAGTTTCGCAAACCCGCGGTATATAGCGCAGTTAGCTTCTAATTAGCGGACAAACAGTTGGCCGCGGGATACAGAAACGGGAGTACACGAACCTCCGCTCGCACTCCAGACTAGAGGGTGTAGCAGTATCGTCGGACATGGTCTTTGGTCACTTCTGTTGCGTTCCTGTGGGGTATCGAGCCATGACGTTTAAACGGGTCTGCACAAACTTAGGGCCCAAAGAACAGGTCGATCTTCAATATTTTTTCTGATGAGAGTATTTGGATGATGAGGTCAGGATTTTACACATAATTAAGGGATTACACCACCTTGGCGCTCGGGAAAATAAGAATAAGAATTAAGAAAAAAATTGACGCGACTATTGAATATATAAAATAATTGTTATTTCTCACAAATACATTATAGTTTTATGAACAAAGTTTTTAAAAATCGAATAAAATTTTTTTTTTAAATAGCGGACACATAAGTCGTTTAGTAGGATCCTCTTTTGTAAATTCTTACCGATGGTGGAATGTTTTTCTCTGTCACGCATCGTCTAAAAAAATATTTTTTTAAAGTTTCTTGTAAAGAAGGATAATGGCTACAGTAGAGCATAGGGAAATAATATTTTTTTTGTAAAAATGACAACTGTTTGAAAAAAAAACTCTGATTTTTACCAAAATTTTTACTTTTAAGAGATAATAAAAAAAACGAACGCGGTATTCAATCAAACAAATACTTATGCTCCACCCTAGATAATATTATAAAGAATTTGTGGAATAAATTTCACCAAAATCGGTTGAGTATATCTCGAGATATTTTGTCCACCAGCTTGAAAAGAGGGTCCTACTAAACTTTTTTCAATTTTCTTTTATTTTTTCATAAATCTATAATGTATTTGTGAAAAATAAAAATTATTTTATAGTTGCGTCAAATATTTATAAAAAAAAATGATGGCAACTAGAGTCATCTGGAACAAAATATAAAAAATATACTTTTGTTTATTTTGAAAATTACGGAAATAGCAAGCTGTTGAAAACAAGTTCAATTTTCGACCAATAACAATAACTTCAACCATTAGTTATTAATAAATGTATAACGAATTTCCTAATTTACACCACCGCGTATTCAATAAAAAGCTTCTCGGTCGCGAGGAAACTCTCGAAACCATTATTTATTGAGCAAAGAGCGTCGTCGCTAGCTGGCTGATTTCGCGCATCTGGCGCTTGTCGTTTGTCTCGTCCACTTGCCGCATAGAAAGCTTGATAATCAGAGAGGGAAAAGCGCGAAGGAGAGAGAAAACGTACGACGACTATACGTACGTCCGACGATGAAGCAACCCCTTTTCCCCTGGGTCTCTTTCTCTCAACGTCCGCGTACACAGGGTGGTCTCTCGTGATCAATATTCCTTACACCCCCTTTTGCCTTGGCTTACCCCTCTTTGGCGCTCCACGCTCGGTTAGACGCTCTCTTTCTCTGTCTCTCTCTCTCTCTCTCTCTCTCTCTCTCTCTCTCTCTCTCTCTCTCTCTCTCTCTCTCTCTCTCCCTCTCTGCCCCTGACTCTTTCGCTCAACTACCTCCTAGCTCCTCATACTATATATATTCGAGGTTGCATATCCACCCCCCTATTCCTCGCGCTGTATATCCTCGTGGCCGTGCGCTATGCCGACCAATGTACCCACCCTGATCCTAGGGATGTACTGCACACCCCCCTAAAGTTACCCCCTCTCTCGCACACCCTCGTCTTAATTAGGAGCCTGAATCTGCGTCGGACACGCGCGTGTAAAAAGGACGCGAGGTGGGGTCCGGACCGTAGAAAGAGCGAGAGAGGCGAAATTTACCCCAGGCTTTTCCACTACGAAAGACGAAGGAAGCGCAGCATCCCCTTAGACTACGCGCGCAGACGGAATGACGGAAAGAGAGAGAAAGAGAGAGAGAGAGAGAGAGAGAGAGATTCGCATGTCCGAAACATTACTCACCAACTTTGCGTATGACCAAGCATCATCTCGACGCACCTCTTTCGAGGTCCATATATATATATATATACACTACCGGCGAAAAGTTTCCGGACAAAAATTTGAAAATGTTCCGGTACGATTTTTTATGCCATTTTGCCAATAGTTGACATAAATGAATTTAACAAACGGCATTTTGAAGTGGAGGAATTCACCTTCATTCCGTTTTTTTGAAAAATTTTTACTATTTTTTTTACGACTAGTTCCCTTTTTCGAAAACGATCATTTTTTGCCTTTTTCTTGATCCTTTTCTGGTGGACCCCGTTTAAAGACAACATTTTTTTATGCATTTCTTTGACCGGAATCATGAAGGGGAAAGCACAAGCTTCAATCTGGTTTTGTTTTAAAGCTTCGTACGATTTTTTTTCTAAAGATATTTTGATTAAAAGAGACAATTTGAAACATCACGTGTAACGCGAAGAGGACAAGGATTCAAGGAAAACCTTAAGATAGTAAAACGTTGAATCGGTTTTTGTTAAGTTCGCGAGATTTTTTTACGATTTTGTTCAAAAAAAAAAATTTCACCTATTTTTCGTAAAAAATCAGATTATTTAATTACCGTAACTCGAGAAAAAAATGTCGAAAAAATCTGAAATAATTCTATTGCGTTGAACATAGAGAAATAAAAAAATGTCCTATCCTGAAATTTGACCACAAACCCCTTGTTAAATTTTTTTATTTTTCTATGTTCAACACAATAGAATTATTTCAGATTTTTTTTCGACATTTTTTTTCGAATTACGGTACTTAAATCATTTCATTTTTTACCGAAAAAAAGGTGAAATTTTTTTATTATTTTTAAATCGAAAAAAATTCTCGCGAACTCAACGAAAACTGATTCAAGTTTTTACTATCTTAAGGTTTTCCTTAAATCCTTGTCGTTTTCGCGTTACACATTATGTTTCAAAATGTCTCTTTAGAAAAAAAATCGTACGAAGCATAAAAAAAAAACAAAATTGAAGCTTGAGCTTCCCCCTTTATGATTCCAGTCAAAGAAATGCATAAAAAAATTTGTCTGTAAATATATATATATATATATATATATATGGGGTGCATCACTAGAAGTTAGACACTCGAAACCGACGTGCTGCAAAGAGATCGGGAATCTTAGAGTAATCGGATTTAAAAATGTTAGCTCGCCATTGGGCAACATTTTAAGCACGTTATTAAAAATAATGATTCGCTCCCGCAAATACCACGTTCTTTACCCGTATTGAAGTAATTCCTGTTTTATTATTACAGTGAAATTTCAATTATACGTTTTTCAAAGGGTGCAGCAAGTTGACGTATAATGAGAATAACGTGGAAGCGAATTACCTTATGTATCGGAAACTCTTTACCATTTGAAAATAACGATTGGTGCATAATTCGCGATGTTTTTTAATAGCAGTACCTCTATTATACTAATATTTGGTTTTCCAATTGAAAATTTGATTGGTAGTAAGGAAGTAATGTGCCAACTTAATTTTTTCATTCAGAATTTTTATTTCATGCGAGTTTGTAACATTAAATCTTCTACGTTTTAGTCTAGTAAATAACAGATATGTTCGTATTAATGAGATATATGTAAGCACAGTTAAGTACATGCATACATAGTACGATCCCAGAGTTTTAGAGTGGAAAAATCTAGTTACGGGTTGTAAAAAATGTTTTATACTTGTTTGTTTTTCTTTGTGTCACAGAACACTGATTAACGTATAACTGAGATAAAAACGGACGCTGGCTAACTAAATTAATAACGTATAAGCGCAAAAAACATAGAAATGAAAGTTTATTACTCATAAAATGTCTTTATATAAATAAAAAGACATTTTACATGAAATAAAATAATATAAATGATAACGTATAAGTGCAAAACGTATAAACGGGGTTTCACCGTATATCCGTCAGTCACTTTATTTTAAAAAAAAAAGGGATTTGAAGGATAGGCGTAAAAATAGGATTTCCCATTAAAAATAGGATTGACCTTGAAATCATCGTGAAACTAAAGAAAAATTAACCGATCGCAATGTAGATCTTGACAAGCCGATCAAATTTGGCCGGTGATTTTTTTCTTTAAGTTGATATTTGTAGAAGTTTTCGAGTATCTAATTTTTACTGACTCACCCGATATATATTGTCTTCACCCTTTTCCTTTTTCCTTCTTTACTTCAACTCGTTCCTTCATTCCCGTTTTTTTTTCTATTCTCTTCGTATATGTACTCCCCACGAAGAGTCCCAGTGTTCAGGAACGAAGGCCGCAGGTTGACGGGGGGTGGCCTCGACCTAACTCAGAAACGGGGCGACAATTATAGCTTGTCGGCTCGCTTCTACGGCCTGTTATTATTACTGTTGCTATGCTTTACCTCGACGAGCGTACAAGGGAAAACAATTAATTCCCTGATGGTGGACACGCGTTGCGCGGAGCACTTTTCATTATTTACGCCCGTGGGTAAAACCGCGAGATATGTGTTTATGATCTTTGCGGTGGAGAATTAAAAACGGGAAGAAAGACAGGCGTGGGCGGGGCCGGCAAATGAGACCGCGCCGACTGTCAACCGTTCCGCAAGGCGGAGCCATAACGATATTTTTTTTTTTTTGCGTTATTCCTCTTCAATAACGATAAGGGTTGCGATGGGGAAGGAAAAGAAGAACATGGGGGAGAGGGGAAGCCAGAGATACGGGAAAATTGCTGGGCATCTCAGCAATCAAGATGAGCCTGGACCAGCCCGATCCTTTTTCACCATCGATAATGTCAAAATAATTAATTATTTCCTTTAGGGGTCGTACACGGGATCGCAAGCTCGAAAATTCAACGCGAGCATCCTTCGTGTATATCGGCGAATCGGTAGGTCTTTTTGAAGAAGCCTCGAGGAGCCCTACCGCACGCACGAACGAGCCCTCCCGTGTGGCGAATATAACATGTACCTCACTCATAGTCAACCCTCCTCCTCCTCTCTCCATCCTTCACGTTACAAACAACCCCCTTCCCCGTCTGGAATACCGAGTATACATATTTCTCCGGTATATATCCGAGTATACGGAGATCCAAGACGCGAGCCTTAGTAGAGGAACCAGAGGCTGAGTATCCCGAAAATATGGGGTAGTTTGGTTCGACCATTCATTAGATTACGGGAATTTGGGGTGGGACAAGTTGAGGAAGAGATGGGGATATAGGAACTTTGCTTGATCAAGGATTTTCTCTCTCTCTCTCTACTTTCCCCTCTCTCTCTCTCTCTTCATACCCGTTTTCTTTGTCTCTCTCACTTTTTATGCCGTCTCTCCGTCTCTCTTTCTCTCCATCTCTCTCTCTCTCTGTTGCTCTCCCCTCCCAACATTTCTCTCTCCGTCAATCCTTTCGCCTTCTCTCTGTCTCTTTCTCCCATCTCCTACCCTCTTTGTCTTTCAACCATCCTCTTGTCTCTCCCTCTATTTTTCTTTCGAACTCTCGCTCTCTATTCTCTCTTTGTGCACGAAATCTCCAGTATGGGCGAGGTACACCTTTTTTTGGCTCCAAAAAGGCTTCACCTATGACCAAAAAGCTTTCAGACGCGAAAAGTCATAACCGAAAGTAAATATCCATTCTATCACCATCTGAATCTTTCTTCACCTGTCATCTCTTCAACCTGGACCGTTTTCTGTTTCAGAGTCGCCTCTCGCGGGGCGGGACTATCCCCGCCAAATCATGAACAAGGTAAGACAATGTTGGTCCAAACGTGAGACATCCCCCGTCGTTGTCGTTTTATTCATATCGTCATTATTTGCTGCCTGTATTATCGTTGCCGCAGCTATACGTTTATTATTACCGTTGTCTGCCATTATTGCCAATGCAGTTGCTATATTCGTCACTGTTTTCATGATCTTTTGAAAAAAGAGAAAAAAAAAATGTCTACACGTGTTTGGCAATCGCACACAGCGCATCCATTACTCTCGTTTTTCTTAACTTTTTTTTTTATAATTGTGGCGCATCATCGATCGATTATGTTCGCAATTGAGAAACGAATCGCGAGAATGTTCTCTGCAGGCTCTCTCGTTTCATCATCCCTCAACGCTTATTCCCTCTCAATCCTGTCTCGTTATGCATTGCACATGAGAAAACTTGCCTTCGAGTTTCTCACTTCCGACTGACGCGTTTCCGGACTCATCCGCCTCACCCCCTCCTACTTTATCGTTCGTCGATCAAGAAACCCCGGCAGCGACTTTCCTCAACCTCGTACGAGCATCTTGACTTCTTTGCAAACTTTTAATGATGACAAAGCCTAATCGTCGAGGAAACGTAAGCGTGGAGAGCGGGGGGAATTTCGCGTAGCAAAAAACGGCCAAGAAACGATGAAATAAGCTTGAAAACGGAAGCGGTGTATTGTGGAGTAACGGTATACGAAGACGCAACGAGGAATCTTGAGAGCAGCGTAAAACTCCGACCCGTTCACGTGCCTCCATCGAATTTCGATACTCGTTACATCCAAAAAGACGCTGCGTACGCATATAACGAAGAGATGCACACGAATGCAAACCGCCACCCCCTTCCGCCCTCGATTCAACGCCAAGCTTCCAAAGGTCCTAAGGCTCCATCGTCGTTCTCCACTTATTCTGGGCTAAACTTTGTTCCGCCGTTTCTCCGAGAATTCACAACGATCGAACGAATCGACGACGACTGATCCTCTTCTCCTCTCAATAGGACTCCCTCGGCACCCTCTCCACCCCATTTTGTCCCTTAAAAGATACCGTCTACATTTCCTTACGTCTCCGAGCAAGTACACCAATTGCCTTTTCTCGAGTCTCACGATCACGAATTACGACCTTACACGTTGCTCGCCCATCTCGCCTACTCCACCAACCCCTCTTCGCGCTCTTTCCCAAATGCGCGCATCTTCACTCATGACGAAGTCAACGTGAATCGGCACCATTGGGTACAATGACGACGTGTTCACGGCAAATCCAAGTGTCTTGTTTCAACACAGCTACATGTGTACCTAGTGGTCACCTTGCCTAGAACATTACCTTATGGTCACTTTTTACACATTTCCGAGTGCGTAATTTCTGAGTTTCGCTTTATGCGTTTTGAATTTTATATTTGAAAAGAATCATCTGCTTTTAGTTTTTCGCAAGTCATTTCTACAAATGATAAATCTTTTTGACCCGGTTTTTTAAAATACGCTTGGTTATTTGTTTTATTTAGAAAAGTCTTCTTTTTAACCTTAAATGATAAGGAAACTTTATGAAAAAAGATCTTATGCAGAATTTTCATACAAACCAATTCGAACATCTGACTTTGATAGCCTGCGGTGTAAAAAAATATATTACACATATCGTGCCAATTACTTCAAAAAGTTGCTTAGTTATTGTCGATTCTAAAATGGTATTATTCTATAACATTTGTCTTTGAAATTATTTTTTATTTTGAAGAATAAAGATTTTGAAGAATAAAGATTTTTATGCCGCAAATTCACATAAAAGAAGATTAATACTAATAAGTACGATTTCTTATTAAACAGATTTAGTGTTATCCGATACGTGCCTTCAACGGTCTCTGACTTGTCGTAATGCCTGAAATTCCTGACTGCTCTTTGATAGGTCGTTCATACACGAGTGCATGCACGCATGTAAATGATGAACGTGAGAGTTTCCACGATCACATCGCGAGACAAATGCCAAGAATGACACAACCTCCCGCCCCAGTTGCACCCCGTGAATCGAGAAATATCTACCGTTCGTCCCTGCCGAAAGAGGGCCCGAGTCTCTCCTTTCGATTTGCAACAAATCATTGAAGCATTTACGCCCGACTGCCCGCCCAGTTGAATTAAACTTTCCAAGAAGTTCTGTACTCTCCTTCAATTCTCACACGTAGATATGTTCACAGAGAGGAAGAGTGATAGAGAGGTGAAAGTGTGCACGGTACCAGGGCCAGTTTTCGTGCACAGTGAATAGGGAAAGTGCGAGGAAAGATGGCGCGACATGCGTATCCCTTCTGAAGCAACTGAAATCAACCCCTCCCGATAAATTCGTACTTACTGTACCAACCCCCCCCCCCCCCCCCCTCCATGCTTCACGTAGATTTCCTTTTGCAGAGTTGCTTCCTCACCCGTGCGCATTCATAAAACACCCTGCGCCTTCGTGCAAAGCCAGTTAACTATATTTGACACAATCGACCATCCACTGAGGAATATATATATATATATATATATATATATATATATATATATATATGTATATATATCCTCGTTCCTCCTTGTGTTCTGGCGACCCCAGAAAGGTGTCCTCGTACGTGAGAAGCGGAATTAACATACCAACGTGACTATTCGCATCCATCGAATATTACGTGTCTTCTGGGACTCGCTGGATGACGAGGTACACATGGCTTTTCAGCTTGCACGCCATTTACGAACCCGCGCTTAGTAATTTTCGAAGTCTCGAAGCTTTGAAGTCGTTCGGAATTCGTCTTTTTTCTTGTACAGATCTATGTGCTCAATCGCGTACGGATTTACGCTTGATAAGTAAGAACCCCCGTGCCCTTTTGGACTCTCCCCCTTGAGAAATATATCTGCGAGCACGAAGATATAAATTTCTCGTAACAGAGTCCTAAAGCTCGATTAAACTTAATCTCGACTTATTTTTCCGGGTGAGTTCGCATTTTCTCCCGTCCCGCTAAAAACACGTTCTTTGTATCGAGGTTGCTGTTTTTTCGTTTTTTTTTTTCTCGTTGGTGTTCTTCCGAGCTTGGACACTCGTACGAGATTGGGATGTGTATTTCCCGCGCGAATAGCCTCTTCCTCTGATCATGGGTTACGACTTGCGGCTTTGGGGAATTGTTTGGTCCAAGGGAAATTCGAGTTTTTCTTGTCCGGATATGGGTTTGGCGAAAAAGATACAGTTATGTATATACAGTGGGTAAAAAAAGTATTTGTACACAGCGTGTTTTTCAAATGATCCTGCGAAAAAAAATATAAAATACTTTAGCATTTTTTTTTCGACGAAAAATAAAATATTCAACTAAAACAATAGTAGGACAATGTGAAAAACACGCGGTGTACAAATACTTTTTTACCCACTGTATATATGGGGAATCGGGATTATGAAGACACTCGGCTTTGAGGATCGTCCTCATAGTAGCCTATTGTCCCCATACGCAACATTCTGTAATCCCCAATATCTTCAAAATTATATTTAGATTAATTTGAGCATATTTATATTAAGGTCTTTTCAAGCACCGTCTGATCCGCAATTTCAACAATTCAACGACGTACCTCGAAATTTTTGACGGGCGATTTAAGGAACGACCTCAAATTTTTTGAAGTAGAATTTAAGGACCTGCCTTAAAATTTTTGACGGTCAATTTGAGGATCTACCTTAACAGTTTTTCAAGAAGATGTAACGACGGATTTCAAATTGTATGAAGTACAATTTGAAGAACTGCGTTCAAATTTTTGCTGGTCGATTTGAGGATCTGCCTCAACGATTTTTAAAGACGATTCAAAGATCCACCTCAAGATAATTGAATGCGCAGATAGCCAACATGATGTAAGGATAATGTGCTTAAGGCCTTATATACGTGAAAAACAAAACCCTTTTTTTTCGATATTATTTTGGCCTGAACTTTTAAGAATACTTTAAGCTTTTCAGAATTACAAATTTCAACACAATGTTAAAGTTACAGCATGTGGAGCGTCCAAACTTTTTTTTTTCGAAGTACCACCAGTTTGAAAAAGTATAACATTATTGATGATTGTGATGCAAGAGTCGTAATATTTTATTAGATTAAAACGATCAAAAATATTAAAAAGATTCGTAATCTTTAATCAAACCTTGATGGTTCAATATTGAATGAATATGGTTTTCGAAGGGCAAGATGGGTTTTTATTTTTTCTAAATGTTTGCAAAGGTTTAGTTTACGTTAATCCGTTGTTAGAAATGTTCGTGCTAAATAGCCAAAAAAATACCTCACTCATAGCGTGAACGTCTTGCCCATCTAATCGCATGTGAAATGACATCCATTAAACTATTTTTCAGCTCTGGTGTTTTGTGGTGAAAAAATTTCGAAAAATTCGTAAAGACTCAGTATTGTCCAAACAATAACATATATATTTTTTTAAATCTTGCATTGCGGGTGACGCTCCAAACTCCTTAAAATGGCCTTTCCACACGCACACATATATATATATATATATATATATATATATATGTATGTGTGTGTGTATCTATATACGTCAAAGCTACACTTCCTGCACAGTTTTTGAGGTTTGGAAGAAGAAGGAGAGGGCATTTTTTTTGTCTTCTCCCCAAACCCCGTTCCCTTTTTCTTCTTTCGCACGCGTATTTTCTCAACTTGTCTGAATTTAAACGTCAGTCGCGTCGACCACGGATTTCCGCTTCCGTGCACTTTTTTCCTCGCTCGCTTTTTTTTTTGCTTCTTCTTTTCGCTTCCCTTTGCCGTTGCCGCGAGCCCCGCGGTTCACCGCACGAAAGAGCCGAAAGTGGCGGGTGAAGGCGAATAAAAGTAGAGGAAAGTGCGGCCGCACGCCATTTTGCCACGGCAGCAACGATCTTCCACCTCCTGCCCCCTTTCTCGCTTTCATAAAGGGGCTACCTTAATAAAAATCCCAATCTAAACAAGCTTAATTTACGTCCGCCACATAATTACCTAGGCCCCTGAGGCCCCGCTCACCCTCGTTCTCCATCCTCTTCCGCCCTCTCTCTCTCTCTCTCTCGCTCTCTCTCTTTCTCTCTTCCTTTTTACTCTTTTCGGGCCGACCGAGGCCACTTCTGACTCGACGTGAAAGACTCGAACCCAAGAAGGGTGCAAATTTCACGCGCTAGTAAAAAGGACGAAAAAGCTCGAGTCATCGAAAGAGGATACGAGACGGGAAGTATGGAGGTCGCGAGGAAAGGGTTCAACACCTAGAAGTGGAATGAGAAGAAGAGAAAGAAAAAAAAGAGTGGGAGGGAGAGAGGGTGCTCTGAAAAATCTAAGAGGCGTAAAGCATTAAAAGGGTTATATAACATTCATTGCCCGAGCGGAGGTCAGCCATTGTTAAATTTCCCTTGGAAGCTGCGAGAAATGGAGGAATGGTGGAAAACCACCCCCTTGACACTTTCCCACCCTCGTTCTCTTGCTTCCTACCGTAGCAATTCGACTCTTACTCCATTCTCGTTAGCTATACACGTATCACACAGACACACACACACACACACATACACACATAAATATACACTTCATTCTACATAAAGTCGAATAATTTCTCAACCCTTTGTACAAACCCTCGCGTCCGTTCCGGGCTCAACAAAAAATCATCTTCCTAGAAACCCAAACTCCTTACATCTTTCACCAATTACTAGAAGGAGCCCTAGTCAAAAAAAGATTCCCCGACGAAAATCATCACACCTCACCCAAAACATCCCATACGTTTATTACGCCAGGACATTGAGCGCTGAGTATCACGAAGGCGTAACTCGCCCAAAAAGCCATGTGTATTGCGTCGTTTCGTTCGTCAACCAAGGATATCGTTTTCTCGTACTCACGAGACGGAACGAGAAGCAACCCCTTGTCTCTAGGGGTAACAAAAGTCACGTGATCAGAGTTACTGTACAGAAGCAACATGGAAGAAAGGACGATGGCTGGAACAAGGGTGGTGGTGGTGGTCGTTCGGCCAGCCTCTCGGCCTGATGAAGATGTCGCACACGCCGGGGACTCTGGCCAGATTATCCCTGGACTCCGTATAACCCGCACCAAGCTACACCGTCCCCAGCCCCCGATCCACACCGAGTCTATACGGACGCACTACCCTCACTAGTCACAGGGCACATGCTAATTGCTTTATTTGACATGAAGAAATAATGTACCGCTGCTATCTCTCTGCAGCGGACTCCGTACGTTCGTGTATACACAATAGAAATATATATTTGAGGAAAGGACATTTCGAACCCGTGGTATGTACGCAATGTTGGCTATCAACTCAACAGGCTGGTTTGAGGACGGTCCTTGAAATTGCCTTTACATGAATAGGATCACATTCATCCAAAGGTGATTTTGAAGACATTGGGGATCGCATAATGTTGAGTACGACGACGATAGGCTACTGTGAGGACGATGTCTTTAAAATCACTTTACCCCCATATGTATATATGTATTGGCTGGTGTCGCCATTACCATGGAGTCCTAACACCAGAAAACTCGCTGGTGACCACAAACGTGCAGTTTCCCATTTCTGTAATATACCTCCGTACACCCGAGACGCGTATAAACTCTCCTTGTATTGTACCGTGCTTATTCACTCAGCTAGAGCTTTTAGCGAACTGCAATCTTTCACCGGTGACCCCTACGAAACGAATTATCACTGGGTATATCTCCTCCACCTCCTTCCTCTCTCTCTCTCTCTCTCTCTCTCTCTCTCTCTCTCTCTTTCTCTCTCTCTCTCTCTCTCTCTCTCTCTCTCTCTCTCTCTCTCTCTCTCTCTCTCTCTCTCTCTCTCTCTATGTCTCTCTCCCTTTTAGGATCGTCCGTGTTTCGGGATCTACGAACAAGCCTGAGTGTCGAAGAATGGAATAGCCATTGTGCCAAAGTGGGGTATTGATTTGTCTTCTCATCTCACCCATTAGAAATTCAAGGGGCAAGAGCGAGTTATGAAACTGTGTAATTGACGAAAAGAATATGATCGAACGTACAATTTACAATATATGTTTAATGAAAAAAAAAGCCAAGAACCAAATGGAAAATTGTGCGGATTGAAAGTTATCATTGTGAAAATGGAGCTGCGTAGAAAGTGAGAAAGAAGAAGAGAGAGAGAGAGAGAATGTCGCCACGTACTCATCGAACGACTGTGCAGTAGCGAAAGGTTGACGCGAGAAATTGTGCCTCCCGCGCGAGGAGGGCTGGAAGCACCCTTCGAGCAATGGGTTATTTGCGAGAAAACTTTTTACCCACGCGGCTCAAGCTTTTCTATGGGATAACACACGCGGTGCACGACACACAAGGGGTAAAGAGAAAAACGGACGAATCGTAATAGAGGGAGGGCATGGAGGGTTCAGACGTATGGAGTAATTTCTAACTGGAAAGTAAAACTCGTTTTCGTTCTCGATCAAAGTCGAGTATACATCGAAATGAGAATTTCGAAAAGCTACGCCATCCCTGTTGGTTTTGTCCACGTACACTGTCATTTCAGTGACAGGGTAGACGGTAATGGTCGCGCGGCTCCAGCGAGCTCTCATTATAAACAGCCTTGACTTAAGCCAGTACCTAGATGGTTAACCGCTTAGTCGCGTAACTAACTTGCGCGCTGCCTCGCGACAGCAATGGCAGTTTTACCGAGTTTCGATAGTGAACGCAACTCACAAGGAATATCACTCAAGTGTCCGCCTGCAATTTTGTTGAAACTCATATGTGTGATGAAGCATTAAAAACTATTAGATACGTTTTTTTTTTATCAGCGGAAAGACGGTTTTAAGTGGTATTTTTTTTAATAGAAAAAAACCCTGCCAATGGAAAGAAACTCAGAGGAGGTCGTTTACCATTCAGACAAACGTAATAATTTCGAAACATGAGAAAACATTAAATTGTAGTTCATAGAAATATTTGCGTCAGCGTAGACTTCAGGATTTAATACAGAGAAGAGCTAAACAAAGAGAGAAAATAGTTACGAAATCAAGAAAGAAGGTAGAACGTCATATTTCTGATTTAGACTAACCGCCTCCGCGTTTCATTCAGATGGGTGAACGGCTTGTGAGTGGAACGGCAAAAATCACTCCTCGACACGCCTTTCTTTGAAGGGTAGTTTCCCCCTTTAAAACCGGTTTTCCGTCGATAAAACAAAATACGTGTCTAATCGTTTTCAATGCTTTATCACATATATGAGTTTCAACACAATCGAATTTGGGCACTCAAGTGATGTTCCTTGTCAGTGAAAATATCGTCGTCCGTATCGACACAGGTTTTCCGCAGCTTCCTTATGCCCTCGTGCGACGATACAGTAGCTAGGAAATGGATGTCGATGGGCAACACTGTAGGGGCTCTCCAAAGAAATGAAAATAGTGAAGTGACAAAGTGGGATGTAAAAGTAAAAGAGATCTTCAAAGCACACAGCAGCATATGAGGAAACATTGAGAATGACAATTTTCAATGAGATCTTGCGATAGGTAGATCAAGATAATGGCAAAGCCCGAGCAGAAATCTAATCAGGCTGCCTGAGGATCCATCAGGGCCGGATCAGGGATCAATAAGGCGCCCTGATCAGGTACGCCTGATTTGAGCCAGACAGGGGCCTGAGCAGGGATCAATAAGGCGCCCTGATCAGGCACGCCTGATTTGCGCCGGATAGAACCCTTATCAGGTATCAATAAGGCGCCCTGATCAGGCACGCATGATTTGCGCCGGACAGGGGCCTGAGCAGGGATCAATAAGGCGCCCTGATCAGACACGCCTGATTTGTGCCAGACAGGGGCCTGAGCAGGGATCAATAAGGCGCCCTGATCAGGCACGCCTGATTTGCGCCGGATAGAAGCCTTATCAGGTATCAATAAGGCGCCCTGATCAAGTACGCATGACTTGCGCCGGACAGGGGCCTGAGCAGGGATCAATAAGGCGCCCTGATCAGGCACGCCTGATTTGCGCCGGATAGAAGCCTTATCAGGTATCAATAAGGCGCCCTGATCAGGCACGCATTATTTGCGCGGGACAGATTGGGCCGGAAAGATTGGGACGGTCATCGCCAAAACCGGAACAAAAACTAAACGATCAAGTCAAGTAAAATAAAAACTTAAACTTAAAAAAAATGTTTTCATATGTTTCATATTTTTAATAACGTTAGTAAACTTGATAACGTGTAACTGCGATAATAATTTAATAAATGTTGATCTATTTTTAAACAAAAAATTAATCAAATGATTGAGCCAGATGACACGCATGTCTCAGGCAGGATGAGGCACCTGATCCGGGCCAGATAAGTTGCTTGATCCGAGCCAGATATAGTGCCTAATCCGAGCCTGGTAAGGTGCCTGATCCGGGCCTGATAAAGCGCCTGATCAGAGCCTGATAAGGTGCCTGATCCGGACCTGAATTTGCAAAAGCGTTACATCCCTGATCAGGGCCGGACTAAATTTGCCTGATCCGGCCCGGATTTGCTATTGTGGCAACCTGATCCGGTCCGGATTTCACCCTGAACAAATTTCTGCTCGGGAGATTGCGAAATACCATAGGCTGTTCGAAGAGAATTTTTCGACCGCACAAACGACCACCATCATCGCGTCCCTCTTTTGAGCTTTATCCCCCCCACCCAGCAGCAATGAGCTTCAGTATAATCGATTGCGCACTGAAAGAGCGATGGAAGCACACGGTCACCGATGTGCACCTTGGTGGAAAGATATTGCAGCTCTAAACGCTCGTCCCGCAGGGAGGGTTGAGCATTCGGGGCTCGATGGTGGTGGTTCTTCTTTGATGCCGTACACCAAACTCGCCGCTTCTCTGCTCCGCTTTTGCCCTTCATCTTCATTTCGCCTCTTCCAAATCTACCCGCGGCAACCAAAAACGCGAGAGAGATAATTAACGCTGAAGGTTAATTCCCGATAGCCAGAGGGAATCGTCGTAATCTTTCGTACCCTCGCATCCAACTCCAAAAACGTCTTACGTCAAAATGGCAAATGGCAAAAGTTTTTTTTAGAAAAAAAACGACCCTCATTAGTAGGGGAATTCAGTTTGACTGAAGGATTGTAAGGATGAGGCTTTTTCATCGAATTTTGTAGTAATATCAAATAGCTAATTGAGCGAACAGCGGCACAGTCGGTTGAACCCTTATCTGACATTCCAAAGGACCTTGTTTGGGACCAGCCAGCCACAACGGCATTTTTCCAAATGCTTTGTTGGAAGGAAGGCACCTCAACCCTAGAACTCATGTACGGGGTAGAAACCGAACCCAGTCGACTTTTAAAGTGCACTCCTAAGGTATAAATTAACATTGTTAACTGGAGACCGTGATGACAATTCAGTTTCACTACCTGGCTGTGAGGATAGGCTGACAGTGGCATAAGTTGCTCGCTGGTTGTCAGGCAAAACGATTCTCAATAGCGTCCGGGGTGGGTATCAACCCCAGTCTAAAGTTGCCGTCGGTAAATGAATTTTACTTTTTTTACCAGAATTTATATATTTTACGTATTATTACGTAATTCAAGTGCAAATGGCCACGTACATTATGTAAACGCATATACTTTATATTTGATTTGAAAACAAAAAAATTAACGCGATGATCCTTCAGAATTGAAACCCGGATTTTGAAAATATGAATCGGAGGGCCTCCATAAAAAGTCTCGTCAAGTCTCTCATCGAGCCTCATCTACGAGCAAAGCTACTTATTTCGAATCTCCGGCGAGTCTTGCAATTTTTCATTAGTACCATCTTGCAAGAAGAAAGAACAACATCACCAAGGGTTGGGCCAAAAAAAGCGGCGAAATGTGCATTCTGTCCAAGAGCAAAGGATCGCAAGCTTTAAGTTTCTGCCAACGATGCCAAAGGGCCACCTGGGAGGAGCACATAATTCATCTAATTATTTTTTCACAAGCTCAATGTTTCTCCTTGAGCCGTGCGATATTTGAGTATATGTTAATGAAAAAGAAATAGAAGTCTTTCTTTAAAAAATGCGTTTTTTCTGCATTTCGGCCTGTGTCGGCGTTTGAACAGGTGTTTCACTAATTGAATGTTAATAAAATCGAATTTTCGTTACACCATTGTCTTCCTCATCGAAAAACCAAGAGGTTTATGTACTTTACTGCTAAATGGATCGACCGTGCCTACAAGAAACGCGTGGGGTGGGTATCTAACCCAGTCATAAGTTAGAAGATAGAAAAAAAATAATACAAGAATTGTTAAGTAGAAAGTTAGAGGTCCTTTCCGAGTGTCTACTGAAATGTTGCTGAAGTAATTGCCAAGAAAAGGAAAACTATGAGATCCGGAAATCAGAAAAACTAGGTGGCCAGTGTACAAGAGAAGTATTGAGCCCCGCGGGGCAACAAAGCCCTGGTAGCCTAATCCAATCAATTGCTTCAATTTAAATGAAAGCAATCAAGTAATTTCCGCATTTTTTTTTCAAAGTCTATCAAACGACTATTGGCAACATTAACAATTCATTACAATTCCAACATTCGCACAAAATGGACCAGGTTCGTATAGTAACACGAGGAAGGAATGTAAAACGAGAGCGCAAGAGAGAGTAGAAAAGAAGAGAACTGTGTGAAAGGCAAACGTGTGAAAAACGTTTAAATTGCGCGTAAATAATTATATTTGCATATTCATTGAAAGGTAAATATTTAATAGCCAGATCGGGGTCCGAGATGTATAAGTGTAATGAGAAAGAGTGGCTGAGGTGCATGACGAAACGAGGGCGAAAAGAGGCTTCGTTGCGTGAAGGGGTTTTAGTTTGCCGGACCCTTGTAATGCCTTTCTCCTCGGTAGAACGTGGGAGGAAGGGCTCCATCCGGTGTAGCTCGCCATGGAAAAGGGTTCACTCGTTCACGCTTAAATTTTACCTTAATTTTACTTAAACTTCCGGTTGGCATGGTGTCTGACGAGTCCACACCGGACGGTCAAGAGGGACAGGCTGTATTTTTTGTAATTTCGAAAGCCAAGAGTGTAACGAGGACTTGGGTTACTTAGCATGCATACACACGTAGACGTTGATCCTTTTGAAGGGACAAAACGTCAAGGGAATTGGAGTAAAGTTTCATTGATTCACAGATTTGTAAATCAGCGAACCCAAACAAACTTCACAAGCAACGACCTGCTATCATCCCTTTTAAAATTCTTAAATTACGCTTGTGTTCTCGCGATATTTTATTATCCAGTTCTTTTATCGCTGCTCCTACTTCTCTTACCCAAGCGCATTGCTTACTGCTCGATGACAAGGGTTGAAAAAACCATAGGCGAAGCCTTGGACTGGTGAGGTCTCAAAATGATGGCTCGATCGATTTCACACGCGTCACGAAGAAACACACGCAGCTGTATCTAACGAAGAAGAAGAAGGGGTGGAAAAAAAGCACCCGTATCGTTTGCAAATGCGACATTACATCGATCAGAGGTTTTGACGAGGGGTTCCAAAGGGAGAGGGCGAGTAAGACAGAGAGAGAGAGGGAGATCCTCAATTGCGCAACTGAGCGACAAGACCACGATGATGGGTCGAGGGATGAGGAGGGTTGAGGGGGGTGGTGGAGGATGATGATGCCACCTATTACCAGCTAGGACACCTGAGCCTTGGGAGAGGACTTCACCCTGAGGGTTTACTCGTCGCCCACGTATC
>CAWVQM010000323.1:7500-49971 GCA_963932345.1 Ophion ventricosus | reverse complement strand
AGTGGTTAGTCCTAGAAATATGGTCCTCATGGCGTTGTTTCCTACTAATATGCTGCTTAATATTGGAAAAGTTAAACTTTGAAAAGTCATATTTTAACTTGATTTTAAGCATTTTTAAGGAGAACGACCTGTTATTATGATTTCGTCTTTATTTCTTTATCATCCTGCTATTGGGTTATGTTCGGTTACAAAAGGGTTTTTCCAAATTTTATGTTTTATCCTAACCTTGAGGAATTCTAGCGGGATCAATATGGTTTTATGAAATGATACATAAGCTTTATTTATTCTCGAGTACATGGAATATTATGTATTTAATGCAGAATTACGTGATTACTATATTGGAGCAACCCAGAGTGTGAAAAGTACCTGAAAGATAAATTGTTTCTCATAAAAATAAAGGATTATGTTATTCTATATGTTGTTTATATTATTCCACGTAGGAAGAAATATTTCTAGGTAAATTCTAGAGTTATCCCTAATACATGATCATATTGTTATGGGGAGTATCATAGTTTTTAGGGTAAGTACATGGGTTGTTTTATGTTTGTTTTTTTTTCTATATTCTACGTTATTCAATGGAGGGCAAGATCGCCAGGACGTAACAGTTGATCATGTAAGAAGACGTAAAAGCTGCGAATACAACGACAGCTCCTTTGTGTACGTATTAAAGATTCATCATCGCTTTCAAGCAACGGCTCGATTGGTACATTCGGATAGTTTACTCCATAACCCCGTCATACTCGCCATAAACTGCATCGATTTCATCTCTGGTTCAGTGATGCTGAAGACGTGCATGGTTTATCGCCGAAACGGAGCTCGGATGATTGGCACCCAGTGCCTAGGGAACGGTGATGAAATCGATTCCCTCAATCTTTTTCCTAGCATCAAGAGGACATACTCGAAACCGCCTTTTCGAGTGTTTCGTTGATTTAATCTCGTTCTCGATCGGGAGAGTGGATCATGTAAGCAGAGGTAAAAGCTACGAATCCAATGACAGCTCCTTTGTGTACGTGTTAAAGATGAAATCAACGACTCGATTGATGCTTTCAAATAGGTTTCAACATGACCTCGTCATGCTCGTCGTCACTGCAGCGATTTCATCTCTGGTTCAGTAAACGATGCTGAAGACGTTCATTGTCTATCGCCGAAACGGAGCTCGGACGATTGCCACCCAGTGCCTAGAGAACAGAGATGAAATCGATTCTCTCATTCATTTTCCTAACACCCGTAGGACATCCTCAAACCCGTCTCACCGAGTTGTCGTTGATTTCATCCCTTTCTCAATCGGGAGAATGGATCATGTAAGCAGAGGTTTACCTCTTTCGCAGCTTTTAAGCTGCGAATACAACGATAGCTCCTTTGTGTACGTGTTAAAGATGAAATCAAGTGCTCGATTGACATTTTCAAATAGTTTCCAACATAAGCCCGCCATACTCGTCATAAACTGCATCGATTTTACCTCTGCTTCAGTAAACGATGCGGCAAATGCACATGGTCTATCGCCGAAATGGAGCTCGGACGATTGGCACCCAATGCTTAGGGAACAGTGATGAAATCGATTCTATCAATCATTTCCCTAGCGTCCGTAGGACATACTCGAAACCATACCGTCGATATTGTCATTTATTCAATCTCGTTCTCGATCGGGAGAGTCGATCATGTAAGCAGAGGTAAATGCTACGATTTCAACGATAGTTTCTTTGTGTACGTGTTAAAGATGAATCCAACGGCTCGATTGACAGTTTCAAATAGTTTTCAACAGAACCCCGTCACACTCATCTTAAACTGCAGCGATTTCATCTCTGGTTCAGTAAACGATGCTGAACACGTGCATCGTCTATCGCCGAATCGGATCTCGGACTATTGGCACCCAGTGCCTAGGGAACAGAGACAACATCGATTCTATCGATCATTTTCCTATCATCCATAGGACATCCTCGAAACCTTCTCGTGAGAGTTGGTCGTTGATTTCATCGCGATCTCAATCGGGAGAGTGGATCATGTAAGCAGAGGTAAAAGCTGCGATTACAACGATAGCTCCTTTGTGTAACGTGTTCAAGATGAAATCTACGGCTCGATTGATACTTTCAAATACTTTTCAACATAACCCCGTCATACTCGTCGTAAACTCCATTCATTTCATTCCTGGTTCAGTAAACGATGTTCAAACCGTGGATGTTCCATCACTGAAACGGAACTCGGACTATTGCCACCCTAACTCGGACCTAGCGAACAGAAATGAAATCGATTCTCTCAATCATTTTCCTAGCCTCCATAGGACATACTCACAAACGTCCCGTCGAGGTTATAGATGCTTTCATCTCGTTCTCGATCGGGAGAGTGGATCATGTAAACAGAGCGCTACTATCTTTTCTACTCACTTACCCTAATTCCGTATTTTCTATATTTTATAACCCCATATTTACCGATCAAATCGTGACCGATCCTCATCCCTGTTGGGCACATTCTCGACTCAAAGCAGGATCTCAGGGCTGGCGTCCGTTTATCTGAAAATAGAAGTATCAATTTAGAATCTCGCTTAATCTCAAGTTCAAAGTCCAAATCACGTTTTCTCTTCAAATATATTCTTTTATAAATAGTAAATTCCCGGACGTAACACGTTTCAATCAATTGCCACTTAGTGCAAAGTTGCGCATTATTTCAAATACCCTCCTCGATTCGCGAGTGTACATCCTGGACGATCATTCGATCCGTCGCGTATCTCCACCGTCACCTGCCGACGAGTCAGATACATCCACGGTCGTTGTATCCCCTGAACATGAAGTAACACATCCGGTTATTTCATTCGACGTCGAATCCTCCTCTATCATCGTCGAACCAGAAATCAGTTCATATCACACCGTCTCACCTGTTGCTGATTCTACGTCCGTCTCCGAGTCAGCACACGACTAGGTTCCATTCCTATGGGTGCGTGCGCATCTTCACCTAAGAGGCCTGCCGTGGAATTTACTGTCCCCGAGATCACCATTCGGCTCGAGGTAATCCACACCAATAGCAGAGGTAGCCTCCAGGTACCGCAGCACCCTCCCTTTCAACCCGTTACGCACCGCCGCTCATAAGGGTAAGTCAGATTAAATCCCGCTACTATCTTTTCTATTCTCTTACCCTAATTTCGTACTCTCTATATTTTTATAATAACCCCATATTTACTAATAACCAATTGTGACTCGGTCCTCATCCCCGTCGGGCGCATTCCCGACTAAAGGCAGGATCTCAGGGCTGGCGTCCGTTTATCTGAAAAAAAATCAATCTAAAATCTCGGTTAATCTCACGTTCAAGTCCCAATCGCGTATTTTCCTTCGAATATATTTTTTTTTATAAATAATAAAATCCCGGACGTAACACAAGTAGATAGATTTAAATCGGACGAAGACGAACTCGATTTGCTCGCCGAACAATTTGAGCACCGTCGTAGTTATTTGAGTGAATAAGAAAAGCTCTTCGTAGAAAAGAAATTGAATTCGAGAATAAAATAAGGGAAATGAAACCGTTTCAAAATAGAGAGCCATCTCCGACCCCTTCCGACACACAAGCACAATTGTCACACATGCGAACGATCTTATCTCAAATTTGGAGAAATGAAAAAGGAAATTTCCGAGAGAAGAAATGAGGATCAGCGCGCACCTTCACCTCCCGTTGCTCGCGGTGTCGCAACTTGCGAAGACAACTATGATCACGTTTCGAGAACCCCGAATATCAAGTTCAAAGACGCTTTGGAATCGGTGCCAACCTTTAATGGATATAATATCCCAGTCCTTCGTTTCATTAGATCTTGTAAACGGGCTAGTGACATGTTCTCGCCTCACTTGGAGCCAAGCCTCACTCAGCTCCTCCGTAACAAGTTGAAAGGACATGCCGCTACTGCCCTCGAGGATTATACATTTAACGACGTTTCCGAATTCGCCGATCGATTAAAAACCCTCTTTGGTGCGGCAAAAACCCTTAACGAATTCCGCGGTGAATTGGGTAATATTTCAAAAAACAAAAACGAACACATTATAGATTATATTAGTCGGGTAAAAGACCTACACACCGCCATCCAAGGAGCCGAATTAGATAATCACGGATTAACGCGGTCTAACCCATACAATACTCTCGAGAATGACACACTCGATTGTTTCTTTAAGGGGCTTCCCTCCGACTTTCGAATGCGTTTAAAGCTTGAAAATTTCCTTGATCTCGAGGACGCTTATGCGAAAGCGATCAAAGTCGAAAAGGACATGGAGCGCGACCGAATGTACTTCAAAGAATTTCGCGTCGAAAACAAAACAAATACCGTCCAGGTGAAGACCCTTACCCCTTCACTGAGAGCAATCTGCGACCATTGTAATCGAAACCATCCTTCAGAAAATTGTTGGCAAAAATTCCCCGAGAAAAGGGCAGCCCACTTGGCGCAAATCAATATCAATAAATTGTTATAATTGTATAAACCCAATAATTGTATAATAGCAACAGCAATCGTTTAAATTCCCCTCGCGATCACGATAACAGGCCGCGTCCTCAATGCAATTACTGTCAAAAACTCGGTCACGCCGAGTCCATGTGCTATCGCAAACAGAACGATGAACGCAATAAAAACGCCCAGGAACAAAAAAACGAGTACACTCGTCCAGTGGCCAGGGCCTCCCCACGGGACGAACCGTTCAAGGAGCGCCCCGTCAAGATTATCGACGCCGCTCAATCCGGACCGTCCGGGTCCGTTTAAGCAATCCTAAGACAACGCCATCGGTTTTGCTCGATTGTCCGCAATTAAATCAACTGGCAGAATTCTTGATAGATTCGAATTGAACCTCGTAAAAGAGGGTGCCATCCATCTCGACACTTACGTCAATAAGAACGACATTCTCAAACTAGAAGGCATTTCTGCGAATTTCGTACATACTTTAGATTCCGTCCGTTTAAACGCTAATAACACCCTAGCGGAATTTCATGTTGTACGCGACTGGTTTCCCATGGAGCAAAGCGCTTTAATCGGCACTGAATTTTTGGCCGACAACAAGGCCCGTGTTGACTGGGGAAAACAAGAACTTATTTATAATGGCGAGAACATTCCTTTTGTTTCAAAAAATTCAATTTCCGTTCCAAAACGCTCAAAAATTGTATGTTATGTAAAAGTACGAAATCCCGAAATCAAAGAAGGGTATATCCCGAAGCTCCATTTTGGAGAGGGGATTTTCGTCGGCGAACGGTTTTCCCAACTATCACGGTTGAGGAATTTAAAGTAATGACCATTACTGATATTATCCTTCTCGCCCTCTGAAGAATCTAATGAGGACGAGGAGCCTTTTTTGTCCCTCCCCTTTCCGGAAAAGGTATTAACGGAAGAGGAGGCAATTCTTGCCATGGCACCAGAAAGGAAGGTGTTAAAAGTTGAAAGGGAAACAAAGGTTTACGATTGCTTCGTCTCGACCATTTAAACAAGGAGGAACGTGCTAATGTTATATCTACCATTGGAGAAAATATCGATTTGTTCCATATTCCAGGAAAACCACTCGGTTGTACTAACGTAACATCCTATAGAATAATAACAGCGGACGATATACTTCACGCGCCAATACCGATTCCCTCCCAAACACAAACAGGAAATAACAAAACAAGTAAATGAGCTGATTGAGAGCGAAATAATTCGCCCATCGTCATCCCCTTACAGTTCTCCTGTGTGGATCGTCCCAAAGAAAGAGGACTCCCACGGTAGAAAAAGGTGGCGAATGGTAATCGATTACAGAAACCTACATGAAAAAACAATCGGGGATGCTTACCCCCTTCCACAAATAACCGAAATTTTGGACCAATTAGGCAACGCAAGGTATTTTTCGGTTTTTGACCTCGCAAGTGGATTCCATCAAATTAAGGTGCACCCTGACGATGCTCACAAAACTGCGTTCGCCACACCATTTGGTCACTATCAATTCAATAGAATGCCATTCGGGCTCAAAAACGCACCTGCGACGTTTCAACGTCTTATGGACCAAATCCTCACAGGTCTGCAAGGGAATGAATTGTTCATCTATCTGGACGATATAGTTATTTATGCGAAAACGCTCGACGAACACGATAAAAATTTTTCGAAGTTAGTCAAACGATTACGTCAGGCCAACCTAAAACTCCAACCTGACAAATGCGAATTTCTAAGACGGGAAGTTACGTATTTGGGTCACATTATTAGTGAAGACGGTATGAAACCCGACCCAAAGAAATTAGAAGCGTTGCAAAACTACCCGAGACCAACTACCCAAAAGAAAATTAAACAGTTTTTGGGGCTCACGGGGTACACCGGAGATTTATCGAAAAATTTTCTGGCATTGCGAAGCCATTAACCCTTTTGTTAAAAAAGGGGTCACATTTTAAATGGACCGATGCCCAAGAAAAAGCGTTCGCGACCCTACGTGACGCTCTTTGCAAGGAACCAGTATTGCAATACCCGGACCTCTCCAAGCCATTCATAATTACAACGGACGCTTCAGATAGCGCAATTGGAGGAGTATTAAGCCAGGGTGAAATAGGGAAAGATCGCCCAATCAGCTCTGAATAAACACGAAACGAACTACTCAACGATAGAAAAGGAATTACTCGCTATCATATACAGCGTAAATCATTTTAGACCCTATGTTTACGGTCAAGAATTCCAATTAGTCACTGACCATAAACCTCTTGTATGGTTGTACTCAGTAAAGGATCCCGCAAATAGATTAGTCCATTGGCGACTCAGTTTGGCAAACTATACTTATCAAATAGTTTACAAGCCGGGCAAAGCAAACAGCAACGCTGACGCTCTGTCCCGCAACCCTCAAATACATCCAAAAACGGTGTTCATGATGCACCATTTATACAGTGGAGACTCTGATTCCGACGAAGAAACAATATTTAGCCCAGTGAAGACGAAACCTTGCAAAGGAAAAGATCATCCAAGAAAACCCCCCAAACGGAAATTATCGACCACTGGAGACAAAGAAGTCATTTTACGAAAAAGAAGTAGAGAAAAATCACCATTCAATTCCGAAAATCAGGAAGAACTGCTCGGGAGCGACGATAATCCCGTTCCACATCCAATTAGCCCTCTTCCTCCCGAGAATGCTCCGAGTCCTCCACTCACCACCATTCAACCTGAAACAACGAATGACGTAGAAATTCCAGAATACGAAACTTCTAACGAAACTTACGAAGGTATACCTGAGAGTGGTGATGCGTTTGTCAAAAATTTTATTTCTCGTTTTGGGGCACCAAAGGCTATCCTTACAGACCAAGGTTCAAACTTTTGTAGTAGTTTGATGAAAACAATCGCAAAGAAATTCAAAATTAAAGCTTACCACACGACCGCGTTTCACCCGCAAAGCAACGGGTCTATTGAACGTTCGCATCACGTACTAATGGAATACCTAAAACAGTACGTCAACGAAACTTCCGAGTGGGACGAGTATATCGACCTTGCGATGTTTTCGTATAACACCCAGTCGAATTTCGTATAACACACTCCGCACGAATTAGTTTTTGGGAAATTGGCACGTCATCCTTCCGCTCATCACCAAATTGAGGAACAACAAGATCACTCTTACATGGAGTTTCTCGAGGAACTGTTCACCCGCATCTCGAATCTCCAATTACAGGCCCGCGACACTCTCAATCGGGCAAAAGAAAAATCAAAGCAATACTTTGATCGAAACATTAATCCGAAGCTTTTTAAGATCGGTGATCGAGTGTTAATGCTGAAGGAGCCACGGAAGGGTAAATTTAGCGACCAGTATACCGAACCATGCGAAATTGTAGGACTATTTTCCGGAGGCAACGTTAAAATTCTTTACAAGGGCAAACCTCGAATTGTGCATACCAATAAATTGCGTGGAACACGCTGTAACTCCAAAAATGTAAAACTGCTTATAGATGAACTTCAAGATGGTGATAACCTGTTTTATCTTCCTAATTCAAACGGTCCATGGGCTCGTTGGATATGATTGTGGCGGTCCATCGCCGAATATTACTACTGTATCAATCAGCGAAATCGGATCATGTGATATCCCGTTAATCATGCAACTTTAACATCCATCCGTATCCAACTCCTGCAACTATCTGAGTTTTCTGCAACATAAGTAATACAATGCAAAATTGAAATTGATCGAATAATTTATTACTGTGGGATGAGCTCCCACAATTCCATCGTTCACAATGGACGCCAAGTTTACCTTAACGAACTGGATGACACCGGATTTGTGGCTTTACGCTAATAAAAACGGAGCACCCGAAATTATTCATACTCGAGACTTTGAATGGAGAAGTATTTGCAGCACGTCGCAAAATTTTAATTAGTAATCTTGACATTTCGCATACGTAAACTCGAAGTCTATCTATGTCGAGAAACACATCAAGCACCAAATAACAACACTATATAAGGATGTGATAACCCAACGCTGCAAATTAGAACAACAAGTACTCCGCAATGCTCTAGCAACAGCATCTTCTTTTCCTGAGAAGTTCGCTCGAGCCGTCACCAAAGCACCTGGTTATATGGCCGTTATTGCAGGGGAAGTCGCTCACATCATAAAGTGTATCCCAGTCGAATGTACCCTCCGAAGAACCGAAAATTGTTACATGGAGTTACCTGTTATGCACCAAAATCAATCGTACTTTCTATCGACGATCTCACGAATATTTATTAAAACCGGCACAAGCATTGAATGCAATCCAATACTACCAGCTCAATACTTAATAGGCGGAGTATGGTACCGTTTCTCCCCACACGTGTTACGTCCGGGATTTTATTATTCATAAAAAAATATATTCGTAAGGAAAATACGTGATTTGAACTTTGAATTTGAGATTAACCGAGATGTTAAATTTAAATGTTATTCTCGGAATAAACGGACGCCAGCCTTGAGATCCTTCCTTTAGTCGGGAATGTGCCCAACAGGGATGAGGATCAGTCACAATTTGATCAGTACGTGAATTAACACTCGCGAATGTGGGGTAGTCGGTAAAGAAAAGAATGTATGGTAACGAAGCATGCGACTTA
This sequence comes from Ophion ventricosus, assembly GCA_963932345.1. NCBI lineage: Eukaryota > Metazoa > Arthropoda > Insecta > Hymenoptera > Ichneumonidae > Ophion > Ophion ventricosus. Next base: position 40,946 of record CAWVQM010000323.1, on the reverse strand, counting down.
CCCTACGAGCGGCGGTGCGTAGCGGGTTGATTCAACGGAGTACGAATGACTCGGATAAGTCCTCGTCCGTCGACGAGGAAGAGCTCCCGGTTGACAGGGATGTTGGAGATGATGACCGGTTTCGATGATCCCTGCTTTGTCGACCGTGGAGAAGAACTCATGGACAAGGCGGAGAGAAACAATGTTGTCGACGAGTGATTAGTTGATGGAAATGACCTTGGTTTCCAATGGTACGCCGAGGGTGGATGCCTCGGAACCGTCGGATAGAACAACCGGGGTCACGAGTCGAATTGTTTTATCACTCACGGTGAACACTTTGGTTGTTAGTGGAATGTTCGAAATGATTCGCGGTTTCGGGAGAAGGATAGCGAGTCGTTCCTTAGATAGTTTTTTATAGACCGGTATATTATCGCCACGTTCCTTCGGCGCGGGCTTCTGATGAAGCAAGGCGACGGCGCGACGAAGTTGGAACCGAGCACCGGCGCGTCTTCTTGGCATAACAAATTCAAAACTGAATAGAGCACAGAATTTATGTTATTCCTGAATAAGAATTTGTGTAATTGTAGGTGACAATTGCGTTGGGGCTACATGCATACCCTCGAACGCAATTGGGGAAAGAAGGAGCCTCAGTAAACGTGCATCGGTACAGTGCACAGAATATTCGGCAGGATGGGAGCCTCAGCAGACGTGCATCGGTACAGTGCACTGAAAGTTTGGCTTCTAGGTAAGAGAGTGTTTCGTAAATCAAACGGTTTCGTATTAGAATTGAGATGAGAGAAATAAATAAACAAAATATGCAAGATGCCAAGAAGGAGCACGGTGAGATTTTAATTGGGAGAGAAAGGTCTCGAAATAATTATTCACTGAATTTAAATATGTATATAAAATTATATTGTTACAACCTTTGTTTTAAAATACACTTCGACAAAAATAATTAATTATTAGCAACTTGACGGTGTTGCGATACCACGAAGACTTAGTACTGTTAATATTTAAACGTTTCGGAAATACAATTCAACGCGAAAAGAATAAAATCGTTCCGATTTTCCAGTGTGCGGCTCCGATGTATACACGACGAACGGAGAAGCGCGACTGACTGGTGGAGAGACCGGAGAACTGGTGAAGGAGAGGTTCCCCTTCTTTTATGTCTTCCCCGAGCGGCGGCGGCGGCTTCTTGGTGGGGCAGCATCCAGCGTCGGGGAAGTGTGCGCTGTTGTGACGTAGGTATCCTTCCTTCTCCCTTACTCTTTTGGGACGGTATGGAGTACCAGCGTCTGTCTCTTTTGTTCTTACAGGATTAAATGGAGCTCTAGATAAATTAATTTTTATTAATTTACCTGGAGCTTTACAATTTATTACATTTTATACTTATGTATGAAATCTATTAATAAACGTATTCTTTGCCTTAAATGGTAAGTATAGGATTTTTTATTTATTAAGATTTTAACGTATATGGGAATATATATATATATACGTATGTATACATATATACATATATATATATATATACGTTTGAACGGAAAAGATTTTATTAGAATATCTTTTAGTTTGTTTATAACGTATTTTATATAATCGATAACATTTGTACATATTGTTTGTTGATTAAGTTGGTTTGTGAAAATACTTAATATTATTTAACAATAGTTTTACTTAACTAATTAGGTTTTTATGTAATAAATGTTGACTAAATTACGCGTATAATTATTGCATAATATTTTATAATAAAAGTATAAGTTCGTGCTGGTGAACTATGGTTCCTTGTTTAATTAAAATACATTTTTATTAATAATTGCTGGATCATAATAATGGTAGTTAGTGCGCGGCGAATAAAGATACAGCGCAAAAGGGTGGTAAATAGAGGTGTCCTATTACTTGCAGGATGTTTAGGTTATGCAGATACGCGATATTCCGAGAAGCCATATTGAATTTAATAATAATATTGGTGGAACGTCGTTTTTGAAGGTGACCTTTTGCCTTGTGACGACTGTCGTGGCGATGCTGGGTGATGCAATGTCTAAGTGCATGCGTACTGAGATATTGGTAGTGGGTTCCTCCTTAAGGAAGCATGTACCGGGATAAAAAGGGATGTCTATAGGAGGTGTCGTGGCGTCCTACAGGATCACGGGGGTTCCCGGGGAATTCTATGATGTTGGCGGGAATACAATATGGCGGTTGTCGGCCATATTTGCGGCCGAAACCATTATGGTAGCCTTCTTAGGTGAAGCATGCATGAGAGTACGCTATAGGTATACTGTAACACGGTGTATCCGTGGATTTGCAAGTTTTTGGTTTTTAGGGAAAAATAATGGCGCTAGGGCCCGCGAGTTTGGTCTATATGAAAGAGGGAATTATTTGGGAAATTTTGACACCTGCGGGACCGCGGTACGATTTTTAGTTTTGAGGGAAACGAATTTCGCGGGTCGCGACTAAGAACAGGAGTATCAGGAAAACATGACGTCATAGGAGGTCGAAGCAAGTATCTCTTCTTTTAAAAATCGAAAATAAATAGTTCTAATTGTCTCAAAATTATGGGAATGGTATGGTTGGAATCGGGATTTTTCCCTTTTTAATATAGCGGGTGGTTGAACTTATTTTAACCTAGTTTTAACCATGTTTTAAATGATTTTAACGTGATTGGTTAGTCCTAAAAATATGGCGCTTAGGGCGTTGTTTACTACTAAATATACTGTTTAATATTGGAAAAATTGGATTTTGAAAAGTTATATTTTAACTTGTTTTTGAGTATCTTTTAGGAGAACGAATTATTATTATGATTTCGTCTTTATTTCGTTATTATCCTTTTACTGCGTTATATTTGGTTATAAAAAGGGTTTTTCCAATTTTTATATTTTTGAGGAATTTGGGCGGGAGAAATGTGTTTTTAGGAAATGACGTATAAGCTTTGTTTATTCTAGTGTACATGTAATATTATATATTTAACGCAGAATTACGTGATTATTATATCGGAGTTATCCAGAGTGTATAAAGTATTTGAAAATATATTGTTTTTCGTAACAATAAAGGATTACATTATTCTATATGTTGTTTACATTATTTTATGTAGGAAAAATATTTCTAGGTGAATCCTAGGGTAATTCCTAGTATATGTTTATATTTTTATGGGGAGTATAATAGTCTTTAGGGTAGGTATACGGGTATTTCTATGTTCTTGGTGGAGGGCAAGATCGCCAGGACGTAACAGCATCAGTACAGTGCACTGAAAGTTTGGCTTCTAGGTAAGAGAGTGTTTCGTAAATCAAGCGGTTTCGTATTAGAATTGAGATGAGAGAAATAAATAGACAAAATATGAAAGATGCCAAGAAGGAGCACGGTGAGTTTTCAATTGGGAGAGAAAGGTCTCGAAATAATTATTCACTGAATTTAAATATGTATATAAAAATATATTGTTACAACCTTTGGTTAAAATACACTTCGACGAAAATAATTAATTATTAGCAACTTGACGGTGTTGCGATACCGCGAAGACTTAATACTGTTAATATTTAAACGTTTCGGAAATACAATTCAACACGAAAAGAATAAAATCGTTCCGATTTTCCAGAGTGCGGCTCCGACGTATACACGACGAGCGGAGAAGCGCGACTGACTGGTGGAGAGACCGGAGAACTGGTGAAGGAGAGGTTCCCCTTCTTTTATGTCTTCCCCGAGCGGCGGCGGCGGCTTCTTGGTGGGGCTGCATCCAGCGTCGGGGAAGTATGCGCTGTTGTGACGTAGGTATCCTTCCTTCTCCCTTACACTTATGGGACGGTATGGAGTACCAGCGTCTGTCTCTTTTGTTCTTACAGGATTAAATGGAGCTCTTGATAAATTAATTTTTATTAATTTACCTGGAGCTTTACAATTTATTACATTTTATATTTATGTATGAAATCTATTAATAAACGTATTCTTTGCCTTAAATGGTAAGTATAGGATTTTTTATTTATTAAGATTTTAACATATATGGGAATATATATATATATACGTATGTATACAGATATACCCATATATATATATATGTTTGAACGGAAAAGATTTTATTAGAATATCTTTTAGTTTGTTTATAACGTATTTTATATAATTGATAAAATTCATGCATATTGTTCGTTGATTAAGTTGGTTTGTAAAAATACTTAATATTATTTAACAATAGTTTTACTTAACTAATTAGGTTTTTATGTAATAAATGTTGACTAAATTACGCGTATAATTATTGCATAATATTTTATAATAAAAGTATAAGTTCGTGCTGGTGAACTATGGTTCCTTGTTTAATTAAAATACATTTTTATTAATAATTGCTGGATCATAATAATGGTAGTTAGTGCGCGGCGAATAAAGATACAGCGCAAAAGGGTGGTAAATAGAGGTGTCCTATTACTTGCAGGATGTTTAGGTTATGAAGATACGCGATATTCCGAGAAGCCATATTGAATTTAATAATAATATTGGTGGAACGTCATTTTTGAAGGTGACCTTTTGCCTTGTGACGACTGTCGTGGCGATGATGGGTGATGCAATGTCTAAGTGCATGCGTACTGAGATATTGGTGGAACGGTCGTAGTGGGTTCCTCCTTAAGGAAGCATGTACCGGGATAAAAAGGGATGTCTATAGGAGGTGTCATGGCGTCCTACAGGATCACGGGGGTTCCCGGGGAATTCTATGATGTTGGCGGGAATACAATATGGCGGTTGTCGGCCATCTTTGCGGCCGAAACCATTATGGTAGCCTTCTTAGGTGAAGCATGCATGAGAGTACGCTATAGGTATACTGTAACACGGTGTATCCGTGGATTTGCAAGTTTTTTGGTTTTTAGGGAAAAATAATGGCGCTAGGGCCCGCAAGTTTGGTCTATATGAAAGAGGGAATTATTTGGGAAATTTTGACACCCGCGGGACCGCGGTACGATTTTTAGTTTTGAGGGAAACGAATTTCGCGGGTCGCGACTAAGAACAGGAGTATCAGGAGAACATGACGTCATAGGAGGTCGAAGCAAGTATCTCTTCTTTTAAAAATCGAAAATAAATAGTTCTAATTGTCTCAAAATTATGGGAATAGTATGATTGGAATCGGAATTTTTCCCTTTTTAATATAGCGGGTGGTTGCACTTATTTTAACCTAGTTTTAACCATGTTTTAAATGATTTTAACGTGATTGTTTAGTCCTAAAAATATGGCGCTTAGGGCGTTGTTTACTACTAAATATACTTTTTAATATTGGAAAAATTGGATTTTGAAAAGTTATATTTTAACTTGTTTTTGAGTATCTTTTAGGAGAACGAATTATTATTATGATTTCGTTTTTATTTCATTATTATCCTTTTACTGCATTATTTTTGGTTATAAAAAGGGTTTTTCCAATTTTTATATTTTTGAGGAATTTGAGTGGGAGAAATGTGTTTTTATGAAATGACGTATAAGCTTTGTTTATTCTAGTGTACATGTAATATTATATATTTAACGCAGAATTACGTGATTACTATATCGGAGTTATCCAGAGTGTGTAAAGTATTTGAAAATATATTGTTTTTCGTAACAATAAAAGATTACATTATTCCATATGTTGTTTACATTATTTTATGTAGGAAAAAATATTTCTAGGTATATCCTAGAGTAATTCCTAGTATATGTTTATATTTTTATGGGGAGTATAATAGTTTTTAGGGTAGGTATATGGGTATTTCTATGTTTGTGGTGGAGGGCAAGATCGCCAGGACGTAACACGCGTCATCCAACTCCGTGATCATCTTGGTGGACGAACGTGGATTCATTAGGATCATTAGACCTAGCACCCGCTACGCACCACCGCCGGCAGGGTAAGTACCACGCATACCTTTATTTCATTGGTTTAGTTCACCTCGTTTAGTCGAAACGTACCACAGTATGATTTCGGTCCTCGTCCCAGACGGGCGCATTCCCGTCTAAATGTAGGGCATCTCTATCATTTTGTCTTTTCTTACGTTCCTGAAATAAGAACAGTTGGATTGAGTTTATTATTTCCTCACATTCATTATGTTGCTATTTATTATTTTCAAATTCAGCAGTTTATTATCGGAAATTATTATTTTCTCGTTCTAATTATATCTTTAATTTCATTTACTCACTTCATTATTCTGTTAATGCGATCTTGGATGTATGGAATTAAATTCATTTTTATAATTTTATTAAGTTATTTTTATCGGGACGTAACAACTGTAAGATCTAGGAAGAAAGCATCCTCAAGATCTAGGAAGCTTTCAAGTTTCAATCTTATTCGAAAGTCGGGGGAAGCCCCTTGATGAAACCACAAAGTATCGTTATCCAATGTGTTGTGATAGTCGGAACATATTGTACCGTGACTATCGCGTTCGGCCTCCCTAATGGCCATATGCAAATCCTTAATACGACTGATGTAGTCGATGATGTGTTCCGATTTGAGTTTCGTAATATTTCCAAGTTCTCCGCGAAACTCATTGAGTGTTTTCGCGGATCCAAAAACAATTTTCAAGCGCTCAGCAAAATCAGTAACGTTATTGAGCGTATAATCTTCCAATGCGGTAGCGGCGTGTTTTGTTCCTGAGAAGCCGTGTCAGGTTAAATTCGAGGCTGGGAGCGAACATGTCCCTAGCTCGTTGGCAAGATCTAATAACCCGTAATACGGGGATATTGTACCCGTTAAAAGTCGGCACGGACTCTCATGCCTCTTTAAATTTCAAATTTGGAGTACGCGGAATCGAATTTGAACGACCTTCGTCAAGATGGACCGTTGGTTCGGGAAATATCGAATTTTGATGAGGCGCGTAATCTTGCCTCTCGTTTCTAGATTCGGGAACTGTCGTGTCGGGAGGAGGTGAGCGATTTCGCGTCTCCCTTTTCATTTCAGCACATTCGATTCGAAAGTCTCCCATTTGGGAAACCAGTGTGGCTAGGACTCTTTCAACGGTTGTAAATTTTTCTGTTATTACCTGTAAATTTGTTGGAACGGGGGAGGCCTGTTACGTCCTGGCGATCTTGCCCTCTACCATATATATATATATACACGCATTCTTACCCCTTCTACGTACATACATATATATATAATACATTATACGCATATCTGTAGGAATATTTTTCCGACAATGTTAATAATATTAATATTATTACATTATAATAAACACAATAACTTCAGCTCTTCCTATTTTTCCTAGCATGTACATACTCCCGCTGAACGCGCTTTCTCCATCCCTCTCTAACGCTCCGCGCAGAGACCCACATATACCTCCTGTTCTCTTGATACTTCGCGCGCTCAACCGAGAACTACGTCAGCTCGACGCCATCTTCTTTATTCTCCATCCTTCTCTCTCCGGGTTACCAGCATACCTCTTTCACCCTCATGTAACCCGCATCATAAAATCCTTCTTTCACTACCGCAAAACCCATTTCCGCGGTTCCGCGATACAATTCGCGGACCTGCGAATCATAATTATTAACCCTAAATTCTTATTTCACCTATCCGCGGATCTCTCATTACAAAACCGCGAAATTACATAACCCGCGAGGCCGCGATACACTCGCGACCCCGAGACTTTCAAAGGAAAGTCGCGGGGTCGCGAGTGTATCGCGGCCTCGCGGGTTATGTAGTGAGGGTAGGACAAGGATAGACTATATGTAAAGACATATAGTCTATCCTTGTCCTACCCTCACTTGGCCTAACCTTCTCCCTCTTACTAACAGGCCCAATGGCTAATGGATGCTACGTGACTTTTCCCTAATTACTTTATTGCTCCTCGAGTCGAGCGAGCATTCCTTTCAAGACATTTTCCAGAAAACCCTTGAATTGTTTTATTGCCTCTTGAAGCGAGCAAGCGCTCTTTTACAACATAAGCCTCTTTTTGTACGCTTTACCATTTTTGGGCATACAATAGAAGACATTATCCAGATATTTTTCCCGAACTTTCCCAGCATATGCATCCATCTCTCTCACACTCGTCGCGTCTCTCTCATCGACGCGTCGCCATAATGCAAGCCATGTGTTGCACGTAGGCTTCTAAGAAATAACAATTTAAACAATACCACGTTATAGTCAAAGATAAACAAATCTCTGTCGCGTCATCATTATCTCGTAGTCTAAACATCCGCTCCAATATATAATATCACGTATCATTCCTTCGGTCCTTTGTCCTTTATCCGCCATTACTATTATTATTATTAACATTAGTCACACGCAAAATACGTAGGAATAAACTAACATACACGTTAGTTAACAAATTCTTTATTTAACAATATAACAATAAAGAACAAAATATACTTAAGAAATACAATGAATATTATTATTGTAATATTAAATATTATATTATAAATAATTCACAAATACATTTTAATCAAACAATGAATGACGACTTCATATATCCTCGCGTTTATTAAGAACGAATAAACTCACAATATCGATATACATAATAATTGAATAAGAAATGCGTTTCTTATTCAATTATTCGCGACCCCGAGACTTTCCTTTGAAAGTCTCGGGGTCGCGAGTGTATCGCGGCCTCGCGGGTTATGTAATTTCGCGGTTTTGTAATGAGAGATCCGCGGATAGGTGAAATAAGAATTTAGGGTTAATAATTATGATTCGCAGGTCCGCGAATTGTATCGCGGAACCGCGGAAATGGGTTTTGCGGTAGTGAAAGAAGGATTTTATGATGCGGGTTACATGAGGGTGAAAGAGGTCTGCTGGTAACCCGGAGAGAGAAGGATGGAGAATAAAGAAGATGGCGTCGAGCTGACGTAGTTCTCGGTTGAGCGCGCGAAGTATCAAGAGAACAGGAGGTATATGTGGGTCTCTACGCGGGGCGTTAGAGAGGAATGGAGAAAGCGCGTTCAGCGGGAGTATGTACATGCTAGGAAAAATAGGAAGAGCTGAAGTTATTGTGTTTATTATAATGTAATAATATTAATATTATTAACATTGTCGGAAAAATATTCCTACAGATATGCGTATAATGTATTATATATATATGTATGTACGTAGAAGGGGTAAGAATGCGTGTATATATATATATATGGTAGAGGGCAAGATCGCCAGGACGTAACAGGCCTCCCCCGTTCCAACAAATTTACAGGTAATAACAGAAAAATTTACAACCGTTGAAAGAGTCCTAGCCACACTGGTTTCCCAAATGGGAGACTTTCGAACCGAATGTGCTGAAATGAAAAGGGAGACGCAAAATCGCTCACCTCCTCCCGACACGACAGTTCCCGAATCTAGAAACGAGAGGCAAGATTACGCGCCTCATCAAAATTCGATATTTCCCGAACCAACGGTCCATCTTGACGAAGGTCGTTCAAATTCGATTCCGCGTACTCCAAATTTGAAATTTAAAGAGGCATGAGAGTCCGTGCCGACTTTTAACGGGAACAATATCCCCGTATTACGGGTTATTAGATCTTGCCAACGAGCTAGGGACATGTTCGCTCCCAGCCTCGAATTTAACCTGACACAGCTTCTCAGGAACAAAACACGCCGCTACCGCATTGGAAGATTATACGCTCAATAACGTTACTGATTTTGCTGAGCGCTTGAAAATTGTTTTTGGATCCGCGAAAACACTCAATGAGTTTCGCCGAGAACTTGGAAATATTACGAAACTCAAATCGGAACACATCATCGACTACATCAGTCGTATTAAGGATTTGCATATGGCCATTAGGGAGGCCGAACGCGATAGTCACGGTCCAATATGTTCCGACTATCACAACACATTGGATAACGATACTTTGTGGTTTCATCAAGGGGCTTCCCCCGACTTTCGAATAAGATTGAAACTTGAAAGCTTCCTAGATCTTGAGGATGCTTTCTTCATAGATCTTACAGTTGTTACGTCCCGATAAAAATAACTTAATAAAATTATAAAAATGAATTTAATTCCATACATCCAAGATCGCATTAACAGAATAATGAAGTGAGTAAATGAAATTAAAGATATAATTAGAACGAGAAAATAGTAATTTCCGATAATAAACTGCTGAATTTGAAAATAATAAATAGCAACATAATGAATGTGAGGAAATAATAAACTCAATCCAACTGTTCTTATTTCAGGAACGTAAGAAAAGACAAAATGATAGAGATGCCCTACATTTAGACGGGAATGCGCCCGTCTGGGACTAGGACCGAAATCATACTGTGGTACGTTTCGACTAAACGAGGTGAACTAAACCAATGAAATAAAGGTATGCGTGGTACTTACCCTGCCGGCGGTGGTGCGTAGCGGGTGCTAGGTCTGATGATCCTAATGAATCCACGTTCGTCCACCAAGATGATCACGGAGTTGGATGACGCGTAAACAATTACCCCTGGTCCTAGGCTGACGCCTTCCGGTTGCTCAGGGTCATTAATCCGATAGCTGATTGTTCGGAGATTCGTGCGACGGGTAATCGGGTACGGTGATCCAAGGTAATCCGAAGAGATCGGTGAAGCTCGTGTGAAAATCGATGTTCGGTGATTCAGGACTCCAGACGACATTTGACAATTCAGAACAGTCCATGTAAGTGTCGCCGAAGATTTGATCTCGATCAAATCTTCGAAATTCGTTTCGAATCAATGTTCGATATTTCCACGGAAGGATCGACCACGGCTAAATCGACGGATGACACTTGAAGTTCGTTTAGCAATTCGGGATAATCCGCACTAAAACCAGCGACGAGAGGATCGGAATCCGCGACAGTACTTGAAACCTGACTCACGGATTCAGGAGCGGTAATGTATCGCGATGTTCCCGAATTGAGATCGATCATGCTGAGATCTATGCTCACCGGTATATCGGAAACAACGCGTGGGGTATTTGCGACTTTACTATGGATGTTTAAGTCTAAGTCGTCAACGTGAATAACCGCAGTGGGGTTTATTGAGGATGATCTCCTGCTTCCGCGGGGCCCCCGGGGACTCAAGCCCAGCTTCTGTGCAATGGCGACATACGGAAGTAATCCAAATTCACAAACTTAAACTACTCCCAAAATACTAGGTTGATCGTATTGGGCAAAGATGGATGCGAGTAGGGAATCTATCATGCATAAATTTCTGCACGACAGTGTGAACCAAAGGGGAGGAGCCGTCATGCATATATATCTGCACAACAGTCGATGAATCGCCAAAGGAGCTATCGTGCATATATTTCTGCACGACAGTGGGTATTGGAATTTAACTGGAAGAGAGAGAGGGGAGAGAGGTACACCACAATTGTATCGCATGAAGTAGATAAATTGAAGACACTGGATTAATTCCGTATTGGACACTGTTCCGTGTAGTTTACTAATAACACTAAATTCTTGTTTGTACGTTAGTGATAAGGATTGGGATCGATGAAAATAACTCGGTAACACTGATTTCACCTTTTAACACTGTATTGTTACAAACTTCGTTGAAAGACGCGAAATAATTGACAAAACTTAATCAAATAATTAAAGACCGATTTTCAGAGACGGGGCGGCGTAGCGCGATGTTGCTCTGTTGGAGAAACCGGACGAACTGAGGAGCTCCTGGCTCCGCGGGTATCTTTTGTAATTCTCTCGAATGGTGGGGGCTGCGTCGACGCTCCCCACTCCTGACATCACTCTTGGTACGTATATCTATGTATATTACGTTTTACGGTTTTATAATTGTTCGCATATTTATAAACGTTGGTAAACGAATTTCATTAGCTTACCATCGTTTTTACAATGGTTTATACGGTTTTTAATGGTAAATTCTCGCTTACAATAAATTCTCGCTTCCCCTTTTATTTTGCGGTTGTAAATCTTGATCGATTAATTTTTATTAATTTGTCATCATTTTTAAACATGGATCGTTTATTTACTTAAATTATAACTTGTAAATAGTATTTTGTTATTTACCGTGTTTTTACGTTGTCCGTTCTGCATTGGATTGCTACTATGTTTAATTTATTGCTAACAACATGGAATGTGTGCTGTTTATTATTTCTCTATAGTTATTTCGCGTTAACCTTGGTTGATTTCTTTTTGATCACTTTGTTGAGTTGTTATCTTCCTAAAAATGTCAGGATGACATATAACCATCTGTTTATAATGTACGCAATTCGTTAATTCATAATAATATTCTTTAATATTTGACGGATGGTGTTACGTCCCGGACGTAACAATCGTGGGAATTGTACGTTTGGGAAGTTCCCACTGAAGATCTATGTATGCTGCTGTCTTATCACCGTGAGCTGCCCGCAGTGACACGTGATACCCCTGGAATGTGTATCGTCTTGTGAGAACGTTCGCCTAAGCCCGTTCTCTTGGGAGTGACCTGTGTCAGCACTTCTCATGGTGCTGGATGCTGCGATGTCCTTCTCGGGGAGTTCGGGGTTTTGTATGGGCGTTTTTAAGCGGAATGATCCCGTATAGGCACTTCTATGAGCTGTCATTTATTTATAACTTCGGTACTGTATGGATTCTTTCGTGCGTAATTTGTATAGGTATGTATATTTGTAGTAAAGTTGATATTATAATACGTGTGTACGCACGTTCTTAGGTATATATATATTTGTTTGTGCACGATGCATAAGTGTCTAATAAGAACGTGTACCGTGGATATTGGCATTTGATTTTGCATGAAAGATATAGATGCATAAGTATGTATTTATATATAGATATATAGGTGTGTGTCTTTATATATGCACATGTCTTACAAGAGCGTGCACGGCTCCAATTACGAAACTAATCAATGCAATCCAAAACGGTTCGACCTTGTAGACTCGTGGTACTCTACCGGTACCCCTCGTCACGGGTGGGTCAGTAATTTTGGATCACCCTGTAAATGGCTAATATTCCAAATAAACCAGCGCTGAATATGCCGAATTTTTGGAACGCGCTCCATAATTTGGTGAAGGCGTTTGATGCGATATGCTTCAGGGTATCTTCATCAAGCAGATTCTTCAAAGAGACCGATCCAGATGGTATGGAATATCCGGCTGAACCCGGGCGAGATTGTTGAGGAGCGCTGGACGTTCGGCAGGAAACCTTATTCGATCGCGTAGTTGTTTCGTTTCCTGGTCGGTGTAGATGCCACTTGTTGCAAGGTTTCCGATGGAGGTGTAACCCCAAGTAGGTGTAACCATCGGTTGAATTATTTGCGGTGGTGGAACTTCAATTGCGTGTGGGGAGAAACGGTACCATACTCCGTCTATTAAGTATTGAGCTGGTAGTATTGGATTGCATTCAATGCTTGTGCCGGTTTTAATAAATATTCGCGAGATCGTCGATAGAAAGTACGATTGATTTTGGTGCATAACAGGTAACTCCATGTAAAAATTTTCGGTTCTTCGGAGGGTACATTCGACTGGGATACACTTTATGATGTGAGCGACTTCCCCTGCAATAACGGCCATATAACCAGGTGCTTTGGTGACGGCCGAGCGAACTTCTCAGGAAAAGAAGATGCTGTTGCTAGAGCATTGCGGAGTACTTGTTGTTCTAATTTGCAGCGTTGGGTTATCACATCCTTATATAGTGTTGTTATTTGGTGCTTGATGTGTGTCTCGACATAGATAGACTTCGAGTTTACGTATGCGAAATGTCAAGATTACTAATTAAAATTTTGCGACGTGCTGCAAATACTTCTCCATTCAAAGTCTCGAGTATGAATAATTTCGGGTGCTCCGTTTTTATTAGCGTAAAGCCACAAATCCGGTGTCATCCAGTTCGTTAAGGTAAACTTGGCGTCCATTGTGAACGATGGAATTGTGGGAGCTCATCCCACAGTAATAAATTATTCGATCAATTTCAATTTTGCATTGTATTACTTATGTTGCAGAAAACTCAGATAGTTGCAGGAGTTGGATACGGATGGATGTTAAAGTTGCATGATTAACGGGATATCACATGATCCGATTTCGCTGATTGATACAGTAGTAATATTCGGCGATGGACCGCCACAATCATATCCAACGAGCCCATGGACCGTTTGAATTAGGAAGATAAAACAGGTTATCACCATCTTGAAGTTCATCTATAAGCAGTTTTACATTTTTGGAGTTACAGCGTGTTCCACGCAATTTATTGGTATGCACAATTCGAGGTTTGCCCTTGTAAAGAATTTTAACGTTGCCTCCGGATAATAGTCCTACAATTTCGCATGGTTCGGTATACTGGTCGCTAAATTTACCCTTCCGTGGCTCCTTCAGCATTAACACTCGATCACCGATCTTAAAAAGCTTCGGATTAATGTTTCGATCAAAGTATTTCTTTGAGTTTTCTTTTGCCCGATTGAGAGTGTCGCGGGCCTGTAATTGGAGATTCGAGATGCGGGTGAACAGTTCCTCGAGAAACTCCATGTAAGAGTGATCTTGTTGTTCCTCAATTTGGTGATGAGCGGAAGGATGACGTGCCAATTTCCCAAAAACTAATTCGTGCGGAGTGTACCCTGTTCCTTCGTGACGACTGGTGTTATACGAAAACATCGCAAGGTCGATATACTCGTCCCACTCGGAAGTTTCGTTGACGTACTGTTTTAGGTATTCCATTAGTACGTGATGCGAACGTTCAATAGACCCGTTGCTTTGCGGGTGAAACGCGGTCGTGTGGTAAGCTTTAATTTTGAATTTCTTTGCGATTGATTTCATCAAACTACTACAAAAGTTTGAACCTTGGTCTGTAAGGATAGCCTTTGGTGCCCCAAAACGAGAAATAAAATTTTTGACAAACGCATCACCACTCTCAGGTATACCTTCGTAAGTTTCGTTAGAAGTTTCGTATTCTGGAATTTCTACGTCATTCGTTGTTTCAGGTTGAATGGTGGTGAGTGGAGGACTCGGAGCATTCTCGGGAGGAAGAGGGCTAATTGGATGTGGAACGGGATTATCGTCGCTCCCGAGCAGTTCTTCCTGATTTTCGGAATTGAATGGTGATTTTTCTCTACTTCTTTTTCGTAAAATGACTTCTTTGTCTCCAGTGGTCGATAATTTCCGTTTGGGGGGTTTTCTTGGATGATCTTTTCCTTTGCAAGGTTTCGTCTTCACTGGGCTAAATATTGTTTCTTCATCGGAATCAGAGTCTCCACTGTATAAATGGTGCATCATGAACACCGTTTTTGGATGTATTGGAGGGTTGCGGGACAGAGCGTCAGCGTTGCTGTTTGCTTTGCCCGGCTTGTAAACTATTTGATAAGTATAGTTTGCCAAACTGAGTCGCCAATGGACTAATCTATTTGCGGGATCCTTTACTGAGTACAACCATACAAGAGGTTTATGGTCAGTGACTAATTGGAATTCTTGACCGTAAACATAGGGTCTAACATTTTAGACCCTATGCGTAAATCATGCGGCGAGAAGGATAACTCAATATCAGTACTGGTCATTACTTTAAATTCCTCAACCGTGATAGTTGGGAAAACCGTTCGCCGACGAAAATCCCCTCTCCAAAATGGAGCTTCGGGATATACCCTTCTTTGATTTCGGGATTTCGTACTTTTACATAACATACAATTTTTGAGCGTTGTGGAACGGAAATTGAATTTTTTGAAACAAAAGGAATGTTCTCGCCATTATAAATAAGTTCTTGTTTTCCCCAGTCAACACGGGCCTTGTTGTCGGCCAAAAATTCAGTGCCGATTAAAGCGCTTTGCTCCATGGGAAACCAGTCGCGTACAACATGAAATTCCGCTAGGGTGTTATTAGCGTTTAAACGGACGGAATCTAAAGTATGTACGAAATTCGCAGAAATGCCTTCTAGTTTGAGAATGTCGTTCTTATTGACGTAAGTGTCGAGATGGATGGCACCCTCTTTTACGAGGTTTACTTCGAATCTATCAAGAATTCTGCCAGTTGATTTAATTGCGGACAATCGAGCAAAACCGATGGCGTTGTCTTAGGATTGCTTAACCGGACCCGGACGGTCCGGATTGAGCGGCGTCGATAATCTTGACGGGGCGCTCCTTGAACGGTTCGTCCCGTGGGGAGGTCCTGGCCACTGGACGAGTGTACTCGTTTTTTTGTTCCTGGGCGTTTTTATTGCGTTCATCGTTCTGTTTGCGATAGCACATGGACTCGGCGTGACCGAGTTTTTGACAGTAATTGCATTGAGGACGCGGCCTGTTATCGTGATCGCGAGGGGAATTTAAACGATTGCTGTTGCTATTATAATTGTTATTGATATTGATTTGCCCCAAGTGGGCTGCCCTTTTCTCGGGGAATTTTTGCCAACAATTTTCTGAAGGATGGTTTCGATTACAATGGTCGCAGATTGCTCTCAGTGAAGGGGTAAGGGTCTTCACCTGGACGGTATTTGTTTTGTTTTCGACGCGAAATTCTTTGAAGTACATTCGGTCGCGCTCCATGTCCTTTTCGACTTTGATCGCTTTCGCATAAGCGTCCTCGAGATCAAGGAAATTTTCAAGCTTTAAACGCATTCGAAAGTCGGGGGAAGCCTCTTAAAGAAACAATCGAGTGTGTCATTATCGAGAGTATTGTGTTACGTCCTGGCGATCTTGCCCTCCACCAAGAACATAGAAATACCCGTATACCTACCCTAAAGACTATTATACTCCCCATAAAAATATAAACATATACTAGGAATTACCCTAGGATTCACCTAGAAATATTTTTCCTACATAAAATAATGTAAACAACATATAGAATAATGTAATCCTTTATTGTTACAAAAAACAATATATTTTCAAATACTTTATACACTCTGGATAACTCCGATATAATAATCACGTAATTCTGCGTTAAATATATAATATTACATGTACACTAGAATAAACAAAGCTTATACGTCATTTCCTAAAAACACATTTCTCCCGCCCAAATTCCTCAAAAATATAAAAATTGGAAAAACCCTTTTTATAACCAAATATAACGCAGTAAAAGGATAATAACGAAATAAAGACGAAATCATAATAATAATTCGTTCTCCTAAAAGATACTCAAAAACAAGTTAAAATATAACTTTTCAAAATCCAATTTTTCCAATATTAAACAGTATATTTAGTAGTAAACAACGCCCTAAGCGCCATATTTTTAGGACTAACCAATCACGTTAAAATCATTTAAAACATGGTTAAAACTAGGTTAAAATAAGTTCAACCACCCGCTATATTAAAAAGGGAAAAATCCCGATTTCAGCCATACCATTCCCATAATTTTGAGACAATTAGAACTATTTATTCTCGATTTTTAAAAGAAGAGGTACTTGCTTCGACCTCCTATGACGTCATGTTTTCCTGATACTCCTGTTCTTAGTCGCGACCCGCGAAATTCGTTTCCCTCAAAACTAAAAATCGTACCGCGGTCCCGCGGGTGTCAAAATTTCCCAAATAATTCCCTCTTTCATATAAACCAAACTCGCGGGCCCTAGCGCCATTATTTTTCCCTAAAAACCAAAAAACTTGCAAATCCACGGATACACCGTGTTACAGTATACCTATAGCGTACTCTCATGCATGCTTCACCTAAGAAGGCTACCATAATGGTTTCGGCCACAAAGATGGCCGACAACCGCCATATTGTATTCCCGCCAACATCATAGAATTCCCCGGGAACCCCCGTGATCCTGTAGGACGCCACGACACCTCCTATAGACATCCCTTTTTATCCCGGTACATGCTTCCTTAAGGAGGAACCCACTACCAATATCTCAGTACGCATGCACTTAGACATTGCATCACCCAGCATCGCCACGACAGTCGTCACAAGGCAAAGGGTCACCTTCAAAAACGACGTTCCACCAATATTATTATTAAATTCAATATGGCTTCTCGGAATATCGCGTATCTGCATAACCTAAACATCCTGCAAGTAATAGGACACCTCTATTTACCACCCTTTTGCGCTGTATCTTTATTCGCCGCGCACTAACTACCATTATTATGATCCAGCAATTATTAATAAAATATATTTTAATTAAACAAGGAACCATAGTTCATTAGCACGAACTTACACTTTTATTATAAAATATTATGCAATAATTATACGCGTAATTTAGTCAACGTTTATTACATAAAAACCTAATTAGTTAAGTAAAACTATTGTTAAATAATATTAAGTATTTTTACAAACCAACTTAATCAACAAACAATATGCATGAATATTATCAATTATATAAAATACGTTATAAACAAACTAAAAGATATTCTAATAAAATCTTTCCCGTTCAAACATATATATATATATATATGTATATATGTATACATACGTATATATATATATATATTCCCATATACGTTAAAATCGTAATAAATAAAAAATCCTATACTTACCATTTAAGGCAAAGAATACGTTTATTAATAGATTTCATACATAAGTATAAAATGTAATAAATTGTAAAGCTCCAGGTAAATTAATAAACATTAATTTATCAAGAGCTCCATTTAATCCTGTAAGAACAAAAGAGACAGACGCTGGTACTCCATACCGTCCCATAAGAGTAAGGGAGAAGGAAGGATACCTACGTCACAACAGCGCATACTTCCCCGACGCTGGATGCTGCCCCACCAAGAAGCCGCCGCCGCCGCTCGGGGAAGACATAAAAGAAGGGGAACCTCTCCTTCACCAGTTCTCCGGTCTCTCCACCAGGCAGTCGCGCTTCTCCGTTCGTCGTGTATACATCGGAGCCGCACACTGGAAAATCGGAACAATTTTATTCTTTCGCGTTGAATTGTATTTCCGAAACGTTTAAATATTAACAATATTAAGTCTTCGCGGTATCGCAACACCGTCAAGTTGCTAATAATTAACTATTTTTGTCGAAGTGTATTTTTAACAAAGGTTGTAACAATATAACTTTATATACATATTTAAATTCAGTGAACAATTATTTCGAGACCTTTCACACCCAGTTGAAATCTCACCGTGCTCCTTCTCGGCATCTTGCATATTTCATCTAATTATTTCTCTCATCTCGATTCTAATACGAAACCGCTTGATTTACGAAACACCCTCTTACCTAGAAGCCAAACTTTCAGTGCACTGTACCGATGCACGTCTGCTGAGGCTCCCCTCCTGCCGAATATTCTGTGCACTGTACCGATGCACGTTTACTGAGGCTCCTTCTTTCCCCAATTGCGTTCGAGGGTATGCATGTAGCCCCAACGCAATTGTCACCTACAAATTACACAAATTCAACAAATTAATCGGTTTCTTATTCTGGAATAACATAAATTCTGTGCTCTATTCAGTTTTGAATTTGTTATGCCAAGAAGACGCGCCGGTGCTCGGTTCCAACTTCGTCGCGCCGTCGCCTTGCTTCATCAGAAGCCCGCGCCGAAGGAACGTGGCGATAATATACCGCTCTATAAAAAACTATCCAAGGAACGACTCGCTATCCTTCTCCCGAAACCGCGAATCATTTCGAACGTTCCACTAACAACCAAAGTGTTCATCGTGAGTGATAAAACAATTCGACTCGTGACCCCGGTCGTTCTATCCGACGGTTCCGAGGCATCCACCGTCGGCGTACCATTGGAAACCAAGGTCATTTCCATCGACTAATCACTCATCGTCAACATCGTTCCCTCCGCCTTGTCCATGAGTTCTTCTCCACGGTCGACAAAGCAGGGATCATCGAAACCAGTCATCATCTCCAACATCCCTGTCAACCGGGAGCTCTTCCTCGTCGACGGACGAGGATTTATCCGGGTCATTCGTACTCCGTTGAATCAACCCGCTACGCACCGCCGCTCGTAGGGTAAGTCGCATGCTTCGTTACCATACATTCTTTTCTTTACCGACTACCCCATACTCGCGAGTGTTAATTGACGTACCGATCAAATTGTGGCTGATCCTCATCCCTGTTGGGCACATTCCCGACTAAAGGAAGGATCTCAAGGCTGGCGTCCGTTTATCCGAGAATGACATTTAAATCTAACATCTCGGTTAACCTCAAATTCAAAGTTCAAATCACGTATTTTCCTTGCGAATATATTTTTTTTTATGAATAATAAAATCCCGGACGTAACAGGATAAATTTTTGGTGGCAGCGGTGGGATACCAAAGTCACGTTTGATCAATTTTCCAATTTCAAATTTTATCTGTTTTACGTAAATTTCCAAAATGGCCACTACAAGGTCAAAATCTCAAGCTTTAAACGAAGAGGAATTATGCATCCTCAATGAACAAATCAATCGTAAACGCGAAGTTTTACAAGAGCAGGAACGTGCTCTCCGCGAAAAAGATATAGAAGCGCAAGAACGCATTAAGGCCCTTCAGGCCCTCGAAAGAGAACAAATAGAACGAAACCAAAACATTCCAGAAACGTCGGAACGCTCCGACGCCCATGAACAATTCATCGCTCTTCAAAGAACACTATCACAAATGATTTCCCAATTTGGGGACTTAAAAACAGAAGTACTCGAAATAAAAAACGAAAGGCGATTCTCGCCACCCCATCAGTCTCCGCGTCTTGAACAACGTAGTTTCGACGATGAACGAAACATCGACAATTATCCGAGAAACCCAAATCTAAAATTCAAAGACGCTTTAGAGTCAGTCCCCACTTTCAACGGGTATAATATCCCCGTTCTACGTTTCATTCGCTCGTGCAAAAGAGCTAGGGATATGTTTTCCCCTCACCTCGAACCAAGTCTTACACAATTACTACGAAACAAATTAAAAGGTCACGCTGCAACAGCTTTAGAAGATTATAATTTTGATAACGTAACCGATTTCGCGGACCGTCTCAAAATTCTCTTTGGAGCCGCGAAAACCCTCAATGAATTCCGGGGCGAACTCGGAAATATTTCAAAGGGTAAAACGGAACACATCATCGATTATGTTAGCCGCGTAAAGGATCTCCACACGGCAATTTACGAGGCCGAGGTAGACAGCCACGGTCTCGTCCACTCCAATTACCGTAACACATTAAACAGCGACACACTCGACTGTTTCATTAAGGGCCTTCCGCCCGACTTCCGTATGCGATTAAAATTAGAAAACGTCCTCGACCTAAAGGACGCATTCATAAAAGCGGTAAAGGTCGAAAAAGACATGGAGCGCGACCGCGCTCATTTTAGAGATAACCGCGCCGAAAACAAACCCAGCGCGGTCCCAGTAAAAACATTTTCGCATTCCGGAAACATAACTTGCTCTCATTGCGGCCGACCTCACCCCTCGGAAAATTGTTGGCAAAAATTTCCCGAGAAAAGGCCCGCGCATATACCCGCGAATAATCAGAACGCGAATAATAATAAAAATACGAATAATGGACCGCGAGCCAACAACAATCGCGATAACGATAGGCCGCGCCCTCCATGCAATTATTGCCAAAAACCTGGCCATTCCGAGGCTATGTGTTATCGGAAACAAAACGACGATCGGAATAAGCAAAAGTCCGATCCAAAAAACTCGAACGACCGTCCCATGGACAGGGCCTCCCCACGGGACGATCATCGCCAGGAGCGCCCAATAAGGATCATAGACGCCGAACTGTGCGAACCTTCCGGGTCCTCCTAGGCAACACGGGAACTACCCCCTCGGTATTCATGGATTGCCCACAACTAACCGGTCTAACAGAATTTTTGACCGACTCGGGCGCCGAGGTAAATTTAATTAAAAATCAGGTCGTGAACAGCTTTATCGACAATTATGAAATTGCAAAATTAGTCGGAATTTCGCCGACACCCGTTTTAACTCTGGGATCTGTTGTACTAATGGTAAATAATACTCCCGTCAAATTTCACGTCGTAGACGATTGGTTCCCTATGGCGCAAAATGCTCTCTTAGGAACCGAATTTTTGGCCGGAAACAAGGCCCTTATCGATTGGAAACACGAACAACTAAGTTATGGTGATCAAGTAATTCCGTTTGCCTCAAAGAAGGCTATATCTATTCCTAAACGCTCAAAAGTCGTGTGCTACGTCAAAATCAAGAATCCAGAAATAAAAGAAGGGTACATCCCGAGGCTCCATTTTGGAGAAGGATTTTTTATTGGCGAAGCACTCGTAACGATTAAGAACGGTATTGCACAATTGATGGCTCATAATGCCACTGAAGAAGACTTGTCTATGGAAATTCCGTATGTAACCGCGCAAGAATTTAGCTACAAGGTTTCCACGGATATCGAATTGACCACTTCGGCCCCGATAGCTAAAGAAAAGCCGGAGGTAAACGAAGTAGGTTCTTTTGTTTCTCTCCCCTTTCCGGAAAAAATTATGTCGGAAAAGGAGACTTTTGACTCTTTTGCCCCAAGAAAGAGGGTATTGATTGTCGAAAAGGAAAATAAAGTAAAAGAAATCTGGTCTCTACTGCGGTTTGATCACCTTAACAAAGAAGAACGTGAAAATGTAAACTCTATTATTAAAGAAAATTTGGATTTATTCCACATCCCGGGCTCTCCCCTCGGTTTTACCAACGCTATAAACCATCGAATAATTACAACAGACGATCAACCCGTTTTTACACGACAATATCGGTTTCCCCCCATTCATAAGGAGGAAATCACCAAGCAGGTTAATGATTTAATATCGGGGGATATAATCCAACCATCAATTTCCCCCTACAGTTCACCCCTCTGGATAGTGCCAAAGAAAGCCGATTCCCAAGGGAACAAACGGTGGCGAATGGTGATCGACTACCGCAACCTTAACGAGAAAACAATCGGGGATGCTTACCCCCTCCCACAAATATCGGAAATATTGGACCAACTAGGAAACGCAAAATATTTCTCAGTATTCGATTTGGCTAGCGGATTCCATCAAATTAAGGTGCACCCCGACGATGCACATAAAACCGCTTTCTCAACCCCATTCGGTCATTATCAATTCACTCGTTATGCCATTCGGGCTGAAAAACGCGCCCGCCACATTCCAGCGCTTAATGGACCAGGTCCTCACCGGTCTACAGGGCAACGAGCTATTCGTATATCTCGACGACATCATCATCTACGCACGTACACTAGACGAACACGCAAAGAAATTTGATAAACTCGCTAAAAGATTGAGGCAAGCTAACCTCAAATTGCAACCCGATAAGTGCGAATTTTTGAGACGCGAAGTGGCCTACTTAGGCCACATTATCAGCGAAAACGGGGTAAAGCCTGACCCAAAAAAATTAGAAGCACTAAAAGATTATCCCAGACCTACAACGCCTAAGAAAATTAAACAGTTCCTAGGTCTCGCGGGATATTACCGACGCTTTATCGAAAAATTTTCCGGCATCGCGAAACCCCTCACACTACTACTAAAAAAGGAATCTCTCTTCAAATGGACAGATGCTCAAGAAAAGGCATTTATAACGCTTCGCGATGCCCTCTGCAAAGAACCGGTACTCCAGTACCCGGATTTTACGAAACCCTTTATTATAACAACCGACGCATCAGACATCGCGGTCGGGGGCGTCCTTAGCCAAGGGGAAATTGGCAAGGATCGACCCATTAGCTACGCTTCGCGTACATTAAACAAACACGAACTCAACTACTCAACAATCGAAAAGGAACTTCTTGCCATTTTATACAGCGTAAATCATTTTAGACCATATGTCTATGGGCAAGAATTCGTCTTGGTCACCGATCACAAGCCCCTCGTGTGGCTTCACTCGGTAAAGGACCCGGCCAACCGGCTGGTCCATTGGCGACTTAGTCTCGCAAACTACACTTACAAAATAATCTATAAACCAGGAAAAGCAAACAGCAATGCTGACGCTCTTTCCCGAAATCCTCCCAACCAAAAAACGATTCTCATGACCAAGCATACGCCGAACAAAAACGTCTCTTCAGACGACGAGAGAATTTTCTCTCCCGTCAAAAAGAAAAGGAAAAAATCAAAAGATATAGAAGCCCATACGAGCACTGCTCCAAGAAGGCTATCATTAGAATCAATAGGAAGCGACCCCTTCCTTGGCTTCAATTTCAGCGAACAAATGCAGTCAAATAAAAATGCAAAACGAAACTTACCTTTTGAACAAATGGATGTGGGGGAACCCGCCTGTGCACCCCCTCCTCTCCTTTCTCCAGGTACCCTTCCGGATGACACCTTGGATTTTCCCCCGGAACTATCCCTGGCTGTTCCACCCGATCTTCCATCGGAACCATCTTTGGAACGATTTTCGGTCTCCCCCTTCAGGGAAGACCAACCTGCAAAGGAAAACGAAAAAGAAATGTCAAATGATAACGAAGGTATACCCGAAAGTGACGACGATTCAGACGACGATTCCGAACAAAGTAACTTAATTGATAAAGTGAACCCTCAATTCGAGATAAGCGAAGAAAATCGCCACCTATCAAATTCTTTGAAAATTATTGAAACTCGCGATCGACTACACATGCAGAAGGACAATTACGTCGTCTTCGTTACCATGACCGGGCAACCACTCGATGAAGGCGCTAAGGATCTCCAGGCGCAAGGGGTCTTCCCCAAACTGGAGGAATTAGCGTACCTGCGGGTAAAATTTAAAATCGTAAAATCAAAACAAATAATCGCACTGCCCATTTTAGGCAGTGCCCATGATAACCTCGAGATCCTGGATCTCCAGGAAATTTGCGACTCCCTAAAGGACGCAATTCGCGAGCTGTGCCTAAAGGAAATCTGTATCGCTAAAACGCCCTTTATAGGCAACGCACCGTGGGCTGAAGTCAAAAACACTTTGTACGAAACACTCCGCGAGCAAGACATCTCGCTCATAATTTGCAGTCAGTTGATCCAAATCCCTCCCGAGGAAAATCGATTGGAAATTATTAAAGAAAAGCACGACTCGTTAATTGGCGGCCACAAGGGAGTAAATAAAACTTATAAGCGTATTCGCGAATATTTTTACTGGAAAAACATGAAAACTCAAATCCAGGAGTATATTCAACATTGTCGAAATTGCCAACTTAAGAAATTGGTTCGCGTAAAAACCAAACAACCTATGATACTCACCGATACACCGGGGGCCGCGTTCGATAAGATCGCTATGGACGTAGTAGGTCCCCTCCCTTTAACGAAAAACGGTAACCAGTACATACTAACCCTCCAAGATCTGCTAACGAAATATTCATTGGCTATACCTCTGAGCCGAACTTCATCAATGGACATCAGTACCGCATTCGTGAAACACTTCGTCTCGCGATTTGGCGCTCCCCGCGCCATTCTCACCGATCAAGGATCAAATTTCTGCAGCAGTCTCATGAGAGCTGTTGCGAAAAAATTTAAAATCAAGGCCTACCAAACAACGGCTTTCCATCCTCAAAGCAACGGATCAATAGAACGTTCTCACCACGTACTCATGGAATACCTAAAGCAGTACGTGAACGAAAATTCCGATTGGGACGAGTACATCGATCTCGCCATGTTCTCCTATAATACGAGTCGTCACGAGGGTACAGGGTACACCCCTCACGAACTCGTCTTCGGCAAATTGGCTCGTCACCCGTCGGCCCACCAACAAATCGAGGAGTCACAGGACCCTTCGTACGCCGAATATCTCGCTGAATTGTTTACCCGTATCGACAGCCTCCAGACATTGGCGGCTGAAAATCTGAAACACGCAAAGGAAAAATCAAAAGAGTATTACGATCGTAACATCAACCCAAGATTCTTTAAAATCGGCGATCGTGTTCTGATGCTTAAAGAACCTCAAAAAGGGAAATTTGGGGACCAATACAGCGAACCATGCGAAATAATTGAAATATTATCAGGGGGTAACGTCAAAATTCTCTATCAAGGCAAACCCCGCATCGTCCACACAAACAAATTAAGGGCCACCCGTCTGTAACCAAAACCCTTGTTATTGGTTACAGAATGGAGCCGAAAAAGACGATCATCGCTATTCTTCTCGTACGCACCGCAGCCTGCCTCATCGGGTACGACTGCGGCGCCCCTACACTCAATGTAACCACTGTTTCACTCACCAACATCGGGACTTGCGACATACCGATAATTGACCCAACCCCAATACCCGTGAGAATCCAACTACTCCAACTCTCGGAATTCTCAACGACGGAGGTCATCCAATGTAAGATCGAAGTCGATAGGACTATGTACTACTGCGGCATGAGCTCGCATAATTCCATCGTCCAAAACGGTCGTCAAATCTACTTCCATGAACTAGACGACAAAACTTGCCGCAAGGTCCACGAAACCGGCATCGTGCAACTGGGATTTTCCGCTATTGTCACCGGATTAAAGAAAAACAGCACGACATCAAGAAGTCTTACGCTCGCCGGAACACTCACCAACGAGGGTAGCTGTACCGGCGCACAATATAGCGATCCTTTTGGCACCTGGAGCAACGTGGTCGTCCAGGCTTCTGCCAAAATCACCATCTCGAACTACGAGGCGTCCGTCAACATGGCGACAAACCGTATAATTCTCCAGAGCTCGACCCAATGCCAACTATCCGAAGGTCACTGTACGGATGTGGAAGGGAACCAAGCCTTCTGGAACACGGAACCCGTGGATACGTGCCTCTTCAACAGGTACGACGTTCTCTACGATGGTATGGCAACAAAACTTCGCACCATCGAAAATTCTATTCAGACGCCCGATGTATATACGCTAACGACTCAAGAAACTACATTTGCTTTGGCCGTTAAAAACGAAAAACCCGTATGCGGCTATACGTTAATCCGAACCGAACACCCAAAATTATTCATTCTTGAAACTCGTGACGGCCAAACCTTCGCTTCACGGCGCAAGGTCCTCGTCAGTAACTTGGACATATTTTCATACGTTAATTCAAAGTTTATCTATGTGGAAAAACACATAAAAACCCAAATCAAGGCATTGTACAAGGACGTCTTGACCCAACGCTGCAATTTGGAGCAACAGGTACTCCGAAACGCTCTGGCAACCGCATCCATCTTACCAGAAAAATTCGCCCGAGCCGTTACCAAAAGTCCAGGCTACATGGCCGTTATAGCAGGCGAAGTAGCCCACATAATCAAATGCGTTCCTGTGGAATGCACACTCCGGAGAACGGACGAATGCTACCTCGAATTACCTGTGACGCACCGTAACCAATCATTTTTCCTCTCCACAATATCCCGCACCCTGATCAAAGCAGGGACTCATATCGAATGCAACCCCCTCCTTCCTGCCCAATATCTTATCGACGGGGCATGGTACCGCTTCGCCCCTCATCCAATTGAAGTTCCGCCTCCGCAAATTTTACGACCAATGACAACACCAACATGGGGATACACACCGGTCGGAAATCTCGCAACTAGCGGAATTTACACGAACCAAGAAATCAAACAGCTCCGTGATCGAATAATGTTTCCCGCCGAAAGACCGGCACTTCTGAATAACCTGGCTCGTGGATCAGCTGGATACACCATCCCACCAGGAACCGTGTCTCTGAAAAATTTACTAGACGAAAGTACTCTGGAGCATATAGCTTCAAACGCTTTTGGAAAACTGTGGAACGGCTTCGAAAAGTTTGGAGTCATCAGCGCAGGCTTCCTCGGCATCATGGCCATATATTCAATCTTCAAGTCGATCATCGATACCATCATTCACGGATATACCCTGCATTCACTATACGGATGCAGCTTCGCCTTGTTTGGAGCCATCTGGAACTCCGTCACCAACCTACTCGTGTCCAGGGCCCACAAGAAAAATCAGAAGAACGAAGGATCCAATACCGAACCACCCCCTAGGGAATTGGTTCCACCAACCAACGAGCCGGATCCAAGACCATCGACATCAACTAGGAGATTGTCGGGCATCGACGCCATCCTTCTTGAGCGCCTTTGCGCCGTGCCTCAGCCATCCAGTAGGGTGTCTTCGGCTTAAAGGGGGGAGGTGTTACGTCCTGGCGATCTTGCCCTCCACCAAGAACATAGAAATACCCGTATACCTACCCTAAAGACTATTATACTCCCCATAAAAATATAAACATATACTAGGAATTACCCTAGGATTCACCTAGAAATATTTTTCCTACATAAAATAATGTAAACAACATATAGAATAATGTAATCCTTTATTGTTACAAAAAACAATATATTTTCAAATACTTTATACACTCTGGATAACTCCGATATAATAATCACGTAATTCTGCGTTAAATATATAATATTACATGTACACTAGAATAAACAAAGCTTATACGTCATTTCCTAAAAACACATTTCTCCCGCCCAAATTCCTCAAAAATATAAAAATTGGAAAAACCCTTTTTATAACCAAATATAACGCAGTAAAAGGATAATAACGAAATAAAGACGAAATCATAATAATAATTCGTTCTCCTGAAAGATACTCAAAAACAAGTTAAAATATAACTTTTCAAAATCCAATTTTTCCAATATTAAACAGTATATTTAGTAGTAAACAACGCCCTAAGCGCCATATTTTTAGGACTAACCAATCACGTTAAAATCATTTAAAACATGGTTAAAACTAGGTTAAAATAAGTTCAACCACCCGCTATATTAAAAAGGGAAAAATCCCGATTTCAGCCATACCATTCCCATAATTTTGAGACAATTAGAACTATTTATTCTCGATTTTTAAAAGAAGAGGTACTTGCTTCGACCTCCTATGACGTCATGTTTTCCTGATACTCCTGTTCTTAGTCGCGACCCGCGAAATTCGTTTCCCTCAAAACTACAAATCGTACCGCGGTCCCGCGGGTGTCAAAATTTCCCAAATAATTCCCTCTTTCATATAAACCAAACTCGCGGGCCCTAGCGCCATTATTTTTCCCTAAAAACCAAAAAACTTGCAAATCCACGGATACACCGTGTTACAGTATACCTATAGCGTACTCTCATGCATGCTTCACCTAAGAAGGCTACCATAATGGTTTCGGCCACAAAGATGGCCGACAACCGCCATATTGTATTCCCGCCAACATCATAGAATTCCCCGGGAACCCCCGTGATCCTGTAGGACGCCACGACACCTCCTATAGACATCCCTTTTTATCCCGGTACATGCTTCCTTAAGGAGGAACCCACTACCAATATCTCAGTACGCATGCACTTAGACATTGCATCACCCAGCATCGCCACGACAGTCGTCACAAGGCAAAGGGTCACCTTCAAAAACGACGTTCCACCAATATTATTATTAAATTCAATATGGCTTCTCGGAATATCGCGTATCTGCATAACCTAAACATCCTGCAAGTAATAGGACACCTCTATTTACCACCCTTTTGCGCTGTATCTTTATTCGCCGCGCACTAACTACCATTATTATGATCCAGCAATTATTAATAAAAATGTATATTAATTAAACAAGGAACCATAGTTCATCAGCACGAACTTATACTTTTATTATAAAATATTATGCAACAACTATACGCGTATTTTAGGCAACATTTATTACATAAAAACCTAATTAGTTAAGTAAAACTATTGTTAAATAATATTAAGTATTTTTACAAACCAACTTAATCAACGAACAATATACATAAATATTATCGATTATATAAAATATGTTATAAACAAACTAAAAGATATCCTAATAAAATCTTTTCCGTTCAAACATATATATATATATATATATATACATGTATATATGTATACATACGTATATATATATATATTCCCATATACGTTAAAATCTTATTAAATAAAAAATCCTATACTTACCATTTAAGGCAAAGAATACGTTTATTAATAAATTTCATACATAAATATAAAATGTAATAAATTGTAAAGCTCCAGGTAAATTAGTAAAAATTAATTTACCAAGAGCTCCATTTAATCCTGTAAGAACAAAAGAGACAGACGCTGGTACTCCATACCGTCCCACGAGTGTAAGGGAGAAGGAAGGATACCTACGTCACAACAGCGCATACTTCCCCGACGCTGGATGCAGCCCCACCAAGAAGCCGCCGCCGCCGCTCGGGGAAGACATAAAAGAAGGGGAACCTCTCCTTCACCAGTTCTCCGGTCTCTCCACCAGTCAGTCGCGCTTCTCCGTTCGTCGTGTATACGTCGGAGCCGCACACTGGAAAATCGGAACAATTTTATTCTTTCGCGTTGAATTGTATTTCCGAAACGTTTAAATATTAACAGTATTAAGTCTTCGCGGTATCGCAACACCGTCAAGTTGCTAATAATTAATTATTTTCGTCGAAGTGTATTTTAACCAAAGGTTGTAACAATATATTTTTATATACATATTTAAATTCAGTGAATAATTATTTCGAGACCTGTCTCTCCCAATTAAAAACTCACCGTGCTCCTTCTTGGCATCTTGCATATTTTATCCATTTATTTCTCTCATCTCGATTCTAATACGAAACCGTTTGATTTACGAAACACTCTCTTACCTAGAAGCCAAACTTTCAGTGCACGGTACTGATGCACGTCTGCTGAGGCTCCCATCCTGCCGAATATTCTGTGCACTGTACCGATGCACGTTTACTGAGGCTCCTTCTTTCCCCAATTGCGTTCGAGGGTATGCATGTAGCCCCAACGCAATTGTCACCTACAATTACACAAATTCAACAAATTAATCGGTTTCTTATTCAGGAATAACATAAATTCTGTGCTCTATTCAGTCTTGAATTTGTTATGCCAAGAAGACGCGCCGGTGCTCGGTTCCAACTTCGTCGCGCCGTCGCCTTGCTTCATCAGAAGCCCGCGCCGAAGGAACGTGGCGATAATATACCGGTCTATAAAAAACTATCTAAGGAACGACTCGCTATCCTTCTCCCGAAACCGCGAATAATATCGAACATTCCATTAACAACCAAAGTGTTCATCGTAAGTGATAAAACAATTCGACTCGTCACCCCGGTCGTTGCATCCGACGGTTCCGAGGCATCCACCGTCGGCGTACCATTGGAAACCAAGGTCATTTCCATCGACTAACCACTCGTCGTCAACATCGTTCTCTCCGCCTTGTCCATGAGTTCTTCTCCACGGTCGACAAAGCGGGGATCATCGAAACCGGTCATCATCTCCAACATCCCTGTCAACCGGGAGCTCTTCCTCGTCGACGGACGAGGATTTATCCGAGTCATCCGTACTCCGTTGAATCAACCCGCTACGCACCGCCGCTCGTAGGGTAAGTCGCATGCTTCGTTACCATATGCTCTTCCCTTTACCGTCTACCCCATACTCGCGAGTGTTAATTCACGTACTGATCAAATTGTGGCTGATCCTCATCCCTGTTGGGCACATTCCCGACTAAAGGAAGGATCTCAAGGCTGGCGTCCGTTTATCCGAGCATAACATTTCAATCTAACATCTCGGTTAACCTCAAATTCAAAGTTCAAATCACGTATTTCTCTTGCGAATATAATTTTTTATGAATAATAAAATCCCGGACGCAACAATCTACTTGTGTTACGTCCGGGATTTTATTATTTATAAAAAAAAATATATTCGAAGGAAAATACGCGATTGGGACTTGAACGTGAGATTAACCGAGATTTTAAATTGATTTTTTTTTCAGATAAACGGACGCCAGCCCTGAGATCCTGCCTTTAGTCGGGAATGCGCCCGACGGGGATGAGGACCGAGTCACAATTGGTTATTAGTAAATATGGGGTTATTATAAAAATATAGAGAGTACGAAATTAGGGTAAGAGAATAGAAAAGATAGTAGCGGGATTTAATCTGACTTGCCCTTATGAGCGGCGGTGCGTAACGGGTTGAAAGGGAGGGTGCTGCGGTACCTGGAGGCTACCTCGGCTATTGGTGTGGATTACCTCGAGCCGAATGGTGATTTCGGGGACAGCAAATTCCACGGCAGGCCTCTTAGGTGAAGATGCGCACGCACCCATAGGAATGGAACCTAGTCGTGTGCTGACTCGGAGACGGACGTAGAATCAGCAACAGGTGAAACGGTGTGATATGAACTGATTTCTGGTTCGACGATGATAGAGGAGGATTCGACGTCGAATGAAATAACCGGATGTGTTACTTCATGTTCAGGGGATACAACGACCGTGGATGTATCTGACTCGTCGGCAGGTGACGGTGGAGATACGCGACGGATCGAATGATCGTCCAGGATGTACACTCGCGAATCGAGGAGGGTATTTGAAATAATGCGCTACTTTGCACTAAGTGGCAATTGATTGAAACGTGTTACGTCCGGGAATTTACTATTTATAAAAGAATATATTTGAAGAGAAAACGTGATTTGGACTTTGAACTTGAGATTAAGCGAGATCCTAAATTGATACTTCTATTTTCAGATAAACGGACGCCAGCCCTGAGATCCTGCTTTGAGTCGAGAATGTGCCCAACAGGGATGAGGATCGGTCACGATTTGATCGGTAAATATGGGGTTATAAAATATAGAAAATACGGAATTAGGGTAAGTGAGTAGAAAAGATAGTAGCGCCCTGTTTACATGATCCACTCTCCCGATCGAGAACGAGATGAAAGCATCTATAACCTCGACGGGACGTTTGTGAGTATGTCCTATGGATGCTAGGAAAATGATTGAGAGAATCGATTTCATTTCTGTTCGCTAGGTCCGAGTTAGGGTGGCAATAGTCCGAGTTCCGTTTCAGTGATGGAACATCCACGGTTTGAACATCGTTTACTGAACCAGGAATGAAATGAATGGAGTTTACGACGAGTATGGCGGTGTTATGTTGAAAAGTATTTGAAAGTATCAATCGAGCCGTAGATTTCATCTTTAACACGTTACACAAACGAGCTATCGTTGTAATCGCAGCTTTTACCTCTGCTTACATGATCCACTCTCCCGATTGAGATCGCGATGAAATCAACGACCAACTCTCACGAGAAGGTTTCGAGGATGTCCTATGGATGATAGGAAAATGATTGATAGAATCGATGTTGTCTCTGTTCCCTAGGCACTGGGTGCCAATAGTCCGAGATCCGATTCGGCGATAGACGATGCACGTGTTCAGCATCGTTTACTGAACCAGAGATAAAATCGCTGCAGTTTAAGATGAGTGTGACGGGGTTCTGTTGAAAACTATTTGAAACTGTCAATCGAACCGTTGGATTCATCTTTAACACGTACACAAAGAAACTATCGTTGAAATCGCAGTATTTACCTCGGCTTACATGATCGACTCTCCCGATCGAGAACGAGATTGAACAAACGACAATATCGACGGTATGGTTTCGAGTATGTCCTATGGACGCTAGGGAAATGATTGATAGAATCGATTTCATCACTGTTCCCTAAGCATTGGGTGCCAATCGTCCGAGCTCCATTTCGGCGATAGAGCATGTGCATTTGCCGCATCGTTTACTGAAGCAGAGGTAAAATCGATGCAGTTTATGACGAGTATGGCGGGCTTATGTTGGAAACTATTTGAAAATGTCAATCGAGCACTTGATTTCATCTTTAACACGTACACAAAGGAGCTATCGTTGTATTCGCAGCATAAAAGCTGCGAAAGAGGTAAACCTCTGCTTACATGATCCATTCTCCCGATTGAGAAAGGGATGAAATCAACGACAACTCGGTGAGACGGGTTTGAGGATGTCCTACGGGTGTTAGGTAAATGAATGAGAGAATCGATTTCATCTCTGTTCTCTAGGCACTGGGTGGCAATCGTCCGAGCTCCGTTTCGGCGATAGACAATGAACGTCTTCAGCATCGTTTACTGAACCAGAGATGAAAT